>SNQN01009280.1:0-16744 GCA_008642245.1 Bassia scoparia
TTGAATTTGAAAGGGTCTTGTCTAGGTCTGGTTCTAGACATGGTTTGAGAGAGTCTTTGAATTTGAAAGGGTCTTGTCTAGGTCTGGTTCTAGACATGATTTGAGAGAGTCATTGAATTTGAAAGGGTCTTGTCTAGGTCTGGTTCTAGACATGATTTGAGAGTGTCTTGTCTAGGTCTGATTCTAGACATGATTTGAAAGTGTCTTGTCTAGGTCTGATTCTAGACATGATTTGAATGAGCCTTTGAATTTGAAAGAGTCTAGTCTAGGTCTGGTTCTAGACATGAAAGGATGATACTAGAGTCTAATCCTAGTACCAAGTGCCAATTGAAGAGTGTCATTTGAAGAGTGACTTAGAGAAAGGTGACATTTGGACGTGACTATGGGTTGACTCGGACGTGATTTGACTTAACATTGGCGAGACAGTGACTTTGATTGGAAAGAGACAGGGTCCAAAAGTGATTTTTCAGGATTTCCACTTGATAGCAAAAGACTTGAACACGTAATAGGGCCTTAGGAGACAAGAAGCCCCCAACTGGAAATTAGGAGCCATGATGACAACGAGCCCCCCAGCGAGACTTTGAGACAACGTGGTTTACGGCTTAGAGTCAACATAGGGAAGGTGGATGGATTGTATGGATGAGTTCCCCAATAAGATGTACTAACCCAAAGGTCAGATGGCTTTACTTCTTTGGGATTGAGTCAATGAGTCCTTGAAGGTGACCAAAGAATAGGCTATGGTTCGAGAAATAAAAAGGGTCAAATTTGTGGCTAAGGGTCAAAGATGTGGCTAGATGCGAGGTTGGCTAATGATGTAGGTTCAAGTATGAGTCTATGTCAGGTTCTAGATTGGAAAAACCATTATCAAATTCTTAGCAAGTCAAAGCACTCAAAAGGCCTCAAATGATTTAATGTTAATGCGGTCGAACCTCGAGAAGAGGCTTCCTACGTATCCTTACGGAATCAGACCACCGTAGTTCTGATGGTGATTTGGACAATGCCTCGTGTGAGAGGGATTTTGTGGTTGTAATGTGAGGCTGTGGTTTGAGGGTTGAAAAAGGCTTGATGTTTATGAAGTGACCCACGGCGCGCAGTGTGCTTTTTAGACTCTTGCTTTTTATTTGATCTGGGCTTTGTTGGATTTTGACATTGATTTGCATTTTTGAAGACTTTTGTATTGAACTTTGATTTTTTTCTCTTTTTTTTTCTTTTTTCTTTTTGCCCATGTTACTCTTCTCTTTTTTTTCTTTTGCACATGTCTTTTCCTACGCACCGTTTGATCCAAAGGGTTAGGTAGATGTGGGTGATGAAAGAAAGATAGGCTAAATGATAGTGTTTGTGGCTCAAAGGGTTGCAAGGGATTTTGATTTGATGTGACAAAGGGAATGGAAGGGAGGGGTCATTTTGTGGAGCTGTGAAAGAAGGCCTCTCTTGGGCATTGTTCAATTTCAACAATTAAGTTAGATTAAACCAATTGTGGCCAATGAGTGTTGAGACTTGCATAGAATTAGAAAATAATATTGCCAAAAACAAATGAATCATTTTATTGCTGGAATGAAAACTGAAACATACATGGCTTATTTTAAAAGACTACATAGACTCAAAAGACAGTGAATTGAAAAGATTAGATAGCTTGGACTAGGACTCTATGACTCAATCTGGAGAAGACCGCGCAGATCGATGACCCATGCCTTGGGGTGACTCATGGTTTAGCAAGTGGGCTGGTGTGAATGTTGATCTTATCCTTCGCCGCTGGAGGGACTGGGAGGCGACCATCTTCAACCATGTCTTGAATCCTATGCTTCAAAACGATGCAATTCTCAGTGGTGTGGCCCCTTCCTTGGTGGAACTTGCAATAAGCATTGGGATTCCAATTCTTAGATTTCTTGTCATCTGAAGGATCTGGAGTGGGTCCAATAGGAGCAAGTGCACCTTTTGCAGTTAATCTATCAAAGGCCTGCTCATAAGTCATGCCAATTGGAAAAATGTCCTTGGTGGTCCTCGAGGCCTGTTGTTGAAAGAGCCGGGATGGTTAGAAGAGTTGTCATTGGTAATGTGGCTGACTTGATCAGTGTTGGAAAAAGAGGAGCCACCTTTCTTGTTAAAGCCCCCACCGTTACCCTTAGACTTCTGGGCTTGAACATCTTCCTCAACTAGGAGGCCAACCTTGTAGAGCCCAGTAAATGAATCAATGGGTTGAAACTTGAGTGGCTCTCGATACTTGGGCTGAAGGTTCTTGATGAGCATGCGAACTTGATCTTCCTCATTCGGTCGATTGGTCATTTGAGCGGCTTTCTCCCTCCACCTATTAAGAAAAGTAGAGAAATTTTCTCTCTCACCTTGCTTGGTGGCCTCTAGTTCACGGAGACCGACAGGAAGCTGGGAATTGTACCTGTACTGCTTTAGGAACTCGTGTTTGATATATTCCCAATCATCGAGCTTGGCTTGATTAAGGGTCTTGAACCACCTGGATGGATGGGTGTCCAAAGTAATAGGGAACACCGAAGTGAATAGCTCTTTGCTCATTCCTTTAAGGACCATTGAGATATTGAAAGTGCGGAGGTGGTCTTCTGGGTCTTCAGTTCCCTTGAACTTGGGCAAATCAGTGATGACAAACTTCTTAGGAAGCTGGCCCTTAATCTCATAATCAGCAACACGAGGCCCTTGAACTGAATTTTCAGACATTCTCTTGACCAACTCTTCTAGTTGCTCCACCCTTTTTTCCGTCTCAGTCTTCGGAGGAGGGAGTGGTGTCTCAGCATCGTCTTCTTCCTCCGTCAGACTCGAGAGGTTTTTCCTGGGTCCTCTTTTCTTTCAGCTCCCCAATGCTCTTTTCTTGGGCATCAAGGCGAGAATTCACAGACTCGAGCTTTTCTAGAATAGCGTTAAGCTGTTGTTCGATGTTTGCCAAGGAAGTGTCTTGGTGATCAGGAGCGTGTCGGGTTTGGCTTCTTGTTACTCTTCTAGGCCCCAGAGACAAGTTGCGAGTCTTTGCTATCTTGCTGAAATCAAGAAATTACACTTTAGAACCCAGAATCAAAAGATCGGTCTACTTGAAAACTCTTAAGAACAAACCTAACTCAGTCTTGAGGTTCTGGACTTAAGGAACTGAACTCGAAAGTAGACTTGAATGGGCTAGACCTAAATCTGATTTAAGGTGCTAGACTCGAGAAAGATTTAACCAAAGATGGGCCTATTTCAGAATTAAGGACCTCTTAGACCTACGAGCCACTTGAAATTGAATGGGCCTAGCCTTGAATCAAAGTTCCTAGGGTTGAGTCTGTGATCGAACCTAGTTCAGTTTTAAGGTTCTTAAATTGAAGTTGAAGCGAACCTAATTCAGATTTAAGGCTCTTGGGTTGATGGTGAATCGAACCTAATTCAGATTTAAGGTAGGGTTAAGAATTGAATTGAACTGAATCTAAGTCAGATTTAAGACTCTTGAATTGAGATTGAATTGAACCTAATTTAGGTTTAAGGTTCAAAAGGTCGAATCTAAGTCAGACTTAAGATTCTTGGATTGGAATCGAACCTAAGTCAGACTCTAGGTCGAATGGAGTTTGAAATTGAATTGGATTGGAATGGGCCTAATGGATCAAACTTCATGTCTTGAACCATAGATTAAGAGACTGGGCTTAAGAATTTGGACTGAATGAAGAGTCACAAGTTAACAAGCACATTGATTGAAACACAAATCCAATCTATTCGCTTAAGGTCAGGATCTAAGTGAGCTATAAGTCGGCTTGGTTAAGTCTGATAGTGTACCATGCCTAAAGTAGAGCTGGGTCCAATTTCACCACCACAACTTTGGTGATGTATGGCCGAGATACCCCTTATATACACGCATCTAGTAACACGTGCATACGCGGCATGGGCGGGATTGGACTTACCTTAGCCATGTGATACATTAACCACATGCAACCAAGGTAAAATCCCCCCTTAAAGTGATCTCGAGCATAGAACATGCCCATATTGAGACCAAGGTGCCTAGGACATGACCCTATTCGAAGGGTCACAAGCAAAATTCAATTGATTATAAATATGGAACTACGAGACTTTCAAGTCTGTCCACTCACCAAATGGTGATTATCCCCAGTGAAGTCGCCAAAAACTGTAGGGCTTCGCCCCGCCTTAGGGGGGGCGTGACCTCAGCTTCAGTGTCATGGAGTTGAGCCATGGAATCCGCATGTGACTGCGTTGGGGTGTGTTGTCGAATTGAGGGGATCGCCACCGTGCCTATATAGGTTATTCACGGACGCCCGAAACATTGGTGCCAAACTAGTGGCCCCACAAATAGGTCCAGTAACCAAAGTGTGGGTTCGGGGACATGGTACGAATCAGATCTGTAACCCAATTCGCCCGCATGTAGCGGCCTCTACTCGGTCTCATTGTAGTTCCATAAATCATAACAATCGAATTCAAAGAGCCTATTGAATTGATCTTGAAAACGCACTAATCTAATATTATTAGGTGAGTTGCTATTATGTACAAACCAAGACTTCTACAATGGACAAGGCGATCACTTGATTGTTAGTCAATATTAACAAGGTGCTTAGAAAACCGGTCGTCCATGATTATCTGACTTTAATGTGGCAAGCGATTAAATTCCGGTCTTGTTTAAGCAATATATACAAGTGTGATAGAAAATATATATAAACAAGACATGAAAACAAAGGTTAGTGAGCATAATTGTATACATGTGTGTCCTTCTCACCTTGTCACTGCAAACAATCAAATTGTTAGAATAAAACTCAAAGGAATCGTCCTTCGATTGAATTGCTAATTGAGACGAACAAACGCGTTAGTATTGACAATAACAATATGTATAATAATGAAAACCAAAAAAAACATGGAAACATTGAAAACATTAAGAAAATCCTACATATTTACATGAAACGATTAAAAAGTGAGTTTCTACATTGTTTTAATTGAATTAAAACTCATAACAATGGTTAATCAAATTAATAGAGACAAAAGGAATTAAAAAAGAGTGAAAAAGAGGTTTTTGGTGAGTAATCTCAGATTTATACCCTTATTTCGCTTGTTGATTCGAAAGAGAATCGATGCTTTGAATTAGAAACGAATGTGTTTAGAGTGTTTTTGAGAGAGAGAGAGAGAGACGTGTCTCGGGAATTGTGCGACTGAAGTGTATGAAAATCGTGTTGAAAGTCGTGTCTCGGAGGTGTCTCGGACTGAGCAAGGCAAGCAAGTATTTATAGGCACGAGGCAAAAACGAAGCAGGAAAACCCTGCGTATATATGCTACAGAGGAGCGTATATACGCTGCCTTCCTGCGTATATACGCTCATATGTAGCGTATATACGCTGCTTCACTTTCCATAAAATTTTGGCAACCCTAGCTGCGTATATACGCTGCTATGGAGCGTATATACGCTCCTGATCAGCGTATATACGCTCCATTTCTGCGTATATACGCTCAATGGTTGAGGGCTTTTGCGTATATATTTTCCAAAAACCTCGAAATATTTTGATTTCCTCCGATTTTATTCGTGATTTCCCTTGATTCGACGCACCTAGACACTCTTGCTCTCCAAGCAAGGAGTTCTAGAATGTTCTAGAAGGTTCCACGTATTTCCGGAGTATTTTTCTAATTATTCATGTATTTTCTGCGTATTCTGTGTATTTAAACATTGCAAAATTCATAGAAAATCATAGAAAAATCAGAAAAATAATTTAAAAATACTGGCGGATTCAGAAAAATGTGAGGAACACGATGAAAAACAAAAAGCACGAGAATCGCCAGCGTAACTTGTTTGAAAACCTTTGAGTTTATCGAGAAAACCGAAAGAAAATATTTTTGCCTTGTCTTTGACCTTTGCTCAATAGTTCCGAGTACGACCTCACGTATTTCCAACTTTTGTGAGTTCAAAGCATCTTTTCTGAGTCGAAACAATCGCGAGACGCGGTATGTTTCATCACGGATCACTCATTTGGGGAGACATTTTCAGGTGTCTACAGTGGTATTTCTGCAATTTGGTCGAGTACTTAATTCACCCCCCTCTCAAGTACTCTAGGTGTGTTCACACATGGGCTTAAATCATACTCCTCTCCTTATTAAAGTTTTTGTTGAGATGGTCTAGTAACATAACAAATACATTATAAAAATATAGGAAAAATTTACGTAAATAATCCAAACTTTTATCAATTTTCCTAAAATAGTCCCTACTGAACTTATTCTCAAAATAAACCCAACTTCACCCACCATCTTCCCATTTTGCACCTAGTGCTTGTGACCTGCTAATCAGGTCATGGTTCATTTTTTATTATTTTTTTAAAATTTCAACATTCAATATACATAATCACCTCTACCCTCACCCACCCAAAACAATAACCCCACCACTCTCATTCATGTCCCACCACGACCACCACCGCACAAACCACCCCACCCCGAAATACCACCGGCAACCTGTAGGGCTCCGCCCCGCCTTAGGCAAGGGGCGTTGACCTCAGCTTCAGTGTCATGGAGTTGAGCCATGGAATCCGCATGTGAATGCGTTGGGGTGTGTCGTCGAATTGAGGGGATCGCCACCGTGCCTATATAGGTTATTCACGGACGCCCGAAACATTGGTGCCAAATTAATGGCCCCACGTCCAATGAAGTAACCAGTCGTGGGTTCGGGGACATGGTACGAATCAGATCTGTAACCCAATTCGCCCGCATGTAGCGGCCTCTACTCGGTCTCATTGTAGTTCCATAAATCATAACAATTGAATTCAAAAGAGCCTATTGATTTGACTTTGAGAGTGCATTGATTACTAGGTGGGTTGCTATTATAAACAAACCAAGACTTCTACAATGGATAAGGCGATCACTTGATTGTTAGTCAATGTTAATAAGGTGCTTAGAAAACCGGTCGTCCATGATTATCTGACTTTAATGTGACAAACGATTAAATTCCGGTCTTGTTTAAACAATATATACAAGTGTGATGAAAGATATATATACAAGACATGAAAACAAAGGTTAGTAAGCATGATAATATGTATGTGTGTCCTCCTCACCTTGTCACTGCAAACAATCAAATTGTTAGAACAAAACTCAAAGGAATCGCCTTTCGATTGAATTGCTAATTGAGACAAGCAAACGCGTTAGTATTGACAATAGTAATATGTATAATAATAAATGAAAACCAAGAAAAAACCATGGAAACAATGAAAATATTAGAAAAACCTACATATTTACATGAAACCATTAACAAGTGAGTTTCTACATTGCTTTAATTGAATTAAAACTCAAAATAATGGTTAATCAAATTAAAAGAGACAAAAGGAATTGAAAAAGAGTGAAAGAAAGGTTTTTGGTGAGTAATCTCAGATTTATACCCTTATTTCGCTTGTTGATTCGAAAGAGAATCGATGCTTTGAATCGAATACGAATGTGCTTTGAGTGTTTTGAGAGAGAGAATAGATGTGTCAAGCTGTGTCAAGTGTATATGAATTGAAGGTTCTGAGTCGTGAATTGTGCGTGAAGTGAAGCTGTCCCGGACTGAGCAAGGCGAGCAAGTATTTATAGGCACGAGGCAAAAACGAGGCAAATCAACCCTGCGTATATACGCTGGGATGAGCGTATATACGCTCATGGGGAGCGTATATACGCTCATCCCAGCGTATATACGCTTCTCATTCCATGGATTTTTGGCAAATTCGTATGGTAAGGTTGAGCGTATATACGCTCAAATGGAGCGTATATACGCTCATCAGGAGCGTATATACGCTCCATTTCAGCGTATATACGCTCAATGGTTGAGTATATTTTTTCCAAAAACCTCGATATGTTTTGATTTCCTCCGATTTTATTCGTGATTTCCCTTGATTCGACGCACCTAGACACCCTTGCTCTCCAAGCAAGGATTTCTAGAATGTTCTAGAAGGTTCCACGTATTTCCGGAGTATTTTTCTAATTATTCACGTATTTTCTGCGTATTCTGCGTATTTAAACATTGCAAAATTCATAGAAAATCATAGAAAAATCAGAAAAATAATTTAAAAATATTGGCGGATTCAGAAAAATGTGACGCACATGATGGAAAACAAAAAGCACGAGAATCGCCAGCGTGACTTGTTTGAAAACCTTCGAAAACCTTTGAGTTTATCGAGAAAACCGAAAGAAAATATGTTTGCCTTGTAAGTGACCTTTGCTCAATATTCCGAGTACGACCTCACGTATTTCCAACTTTCGTGAGTTCAAAGCATCTTTTCGAGTCGAAACAAACGCGAGACGCGGTATGTTTCATCACGGATTACTCATTTGGGGAGACACATTTTCAGGTGTCTACAGAAGCCCCCACTTTGACTGAGTCTGAAGAGACGATAGTTTCGTAAGACGAAAGTCAAAGTATTCGATTCGGGACGGAGAGCAACTCAAGACGTTCTGCGACCCTGAGTTACCCTTTTTCGCCGGTACCTGCAAAACAAAGGTTAGTTTTACCTGTAGCCGTGTCCCATGCGGTTCGATGTGCTTGTATGTGTCTGAGTCCTTGAGCGGTCATTTCCCCGTTCGGCTGACTGGAGAAATGCAGGTGCGTCCCATGCTTTCCGAAGAAATGAGCATTGACTTGAAAATGATAGCCCTAATTCAGGATTAAGGACTACCTTGGTGACGACATAGGTCTGTTTTTATGTCTAGCGAAATTTGCATGCAATGTTGACTTGTAACTTGTGACCTTGATATTGAGAGAGGGGCAGGAGTCATTGATTTTGAAAGAGTCTTTGAATTTGGAAGGGCCTTGTCTAGGTCTGGTTTTAGACATAGTTTGAAAGAGTCATTGAATTTTGAAAGGGTCTTGTCTAGGTCTGATTTTAGACATGATTCTGAGAGAGCCATTGAAGGAGTCTTGTCTAGGTCTGGTTCTAGACATGGTTTGAAAGAGTCATTGAAAGTGGCTTGTCTAGGTCTGGTTCTAGACATGGTTTGAGAGAGTCTTTGAAAGTGGCTTGTCTAGGTCTGGTTCTAGACATGGTTTGAGAGAGTCTTTGAAAGTGGCTTGTCTAGGTCTGGTTCAAGACATGGTTTGAGAGAGTCTTTGAAAGTGGCTTGTCTAGGTCTGGTTCTAGACATGGTTTGAGAGAGTCTTTGAAAGTGGCTTGTCTAGGTCTGGTTCAAGACATGGTTTGAAAGAGTCATTGAAAGTGGCTTGTCTAGGTCTGGTTCAAGACATGATTTGAAAGTGACTTGTCTAGGTCTGATTCTAGACATGATTTGAAAGAGTCTTTGAAGGAGTCTTGTCTAGGTCTGGTTCTAGACATGATTTGAAGTGTCTTGTCTAGGTCTGATTCTAGACATGATTTGAAAGTGACTTGTCTAGGTCTGATTCTAGACATGATTTGAATGAGCCTTTGAATTTGAAAGAGTCCAGTCTAGGTCTGGTTCTAGACATGATTTGAAAGTGTCTTGTCTAGGTCTGATTCTAGACATGATTTGAAGAGTGTCTTTGATTTGAAAGAGTCCAGTCTAGGTCTGGTTCTAGACATGAAAGGACGATACTAGAGTCTAATCCTAGTACCAAGTGCCAATTGAAGAGTGTCATTTGAAGAGTGACTTAGAGAAAGGTGACATTTGGACGAGACTGTGACTTGACTTAACATTGGCGAGACAGTGACTTTGATGGGAAAGAGACAGGGTCCAAAAGTGATTTTCAGGATTTCCACTTGATAGCAATAGACTTGAACACGTAATAGGGCCTTAGGAGACAAGAAGCCCCCAACTGGAAATTAAGGAGCCATGATGACAACGAGCCCCCCAGCGAGACTTTGAGACAATGTAGTTAGAGTCAACATAGAGAAGGTAGATAGATTGTGTGGATGAGTTCCCCAACAAGATGTACTGACCCAAAGGTCAGGTGGCTTTACTTCTTTGGGATTGAGTCAATGAGTCCTTGAAGGTGACCAAAGAATAGGCTATGGTTCGAGAAATAAAAAGGGTCAAATTTGTGGCTAAGGGTCAATGATGTGGCTAGATACGAGGTTGGCTAATGATGTTGGTTCAAACATGAGTCTATGTCAGGTTTTAGACTGGCAAAACCATAATCGAATTCTTAGCAAGTCAAAGCACTCAAAAGGCCTCAAACGATTTAATGTTAATGCTGATGCGGTCGAACCTCGAGAAGAGGCTTCCTACGTATCCTTACGGAATCAGACCAACGTAGTTCTGGTGATGATTTGGACAATGCCTCGTGTGAGAGGGCTTTTGTGGTTGTAATGTGAGGCTGTGGTTTGAGGGTTGAAAAAGGCTTGATGTTTATGAAGTGACCCACGGTGCGCAGTGTGCTTTTTAGACTTTTGCTCTTTGTTTTGGGCTTTGAGCTTTGGATTTGCATTGGATTGATTTGCATTTGTGAAGACTTTCGTATTGAACTTTGATTTTTGCTTTTTCATTTTTTCCTTTTTTTTCTTTTCTTTTCTTTTGCACGTGTCTTTTCCTACGCACCGTTTGGTCCAAAGGGTTAGGTAGATGTGGGTGATGAAAGAAAGATAGGCTAAATGATAGTGTTTGTGGCTCAAAAGGTTGCAAGGGATTTTGATTTGATGTGACAAAGGGAATGGAAGGGAGGGGTCATTTTGTGGAGCTGTGAAAGAAGGCCTCTCTGGGGCATTGTTCAAATTAATAATTGAATCAGCATTAGATTAAACCAATTGTGGCCAATGAGTGTTGAGACTTGCATAGAATTAGAAAATAATATTGCCAAAACAAATGAATCATTTTATTGCTGAATGAAAACTGAAACATACATGGCTTATTGTATAGGAAGAGACTACATAGACTCAAGGGACAGGAATTGAAAGGGACACATGGCTAGGACTAGGACTCTATGACTCAATCTAGAGAAGGCCGCGCAGATCGATGACCCACGCCTTGGGGTGACTCATGAGGCTTTGATGGTAGTGGTGTTTGATGTTTTTCCAGTTGGGCCAAGGAGGTATAGGATTAGGCTTTTTTGTGGATGATGGAGGGTCAAGAGACATGGGCCTTTTGTGGAGGTAGGATTTGTTTGACTTCTTGCCTCTTTGGGCCCCAGAGACAAGTTGCGAGTCTTTGCTATCTTGCTGAAATCAAGAAATTACACTTTAGAACCCAGAAACAAAAGATTGGTCTACTTGAAAACTCTTAAGAACAAACCTAACTCAGTCTTGAGGTTCTGGACTTAAGGAACTGAACTCGAAAGTAGACTTGAATGGGCTAGACCTAAATCTGATTTAAGGTGCTAGACTCGAGAAAGATTCAAACCTAAGATGGGCCTATTTCAGAATTAAGGACCTCTTAGACCTACGAGCCACTTGAAATTGAATGGGCCTAGCCTTGAATCAAAGTTCCTAGGGTTGAGTCTATGATCGAACCTAGTTCAGTTTTAAGGTTCTTAGATTGAAGTTGAAGCGAACCTAATTCAGATTCAAGGCTCTTGGGTTGAAATTGAATTGAACCTAATTCAGATTTAAGGTTCTTGAATTAAGATTGAATTGAACCTAATTTAGGTTTAAGGTTCAAAAGGTCGAATCTAAGTCAGATTTAAGACTCTTGGATTGGAATCGAACCTAAGTCAGATTCTAGGTCGAATGGAGTTTGAAATTGATTTTGAAATGGGCCTAATGGATCGTCAAACTTCATGTCTTGAACCATAGATTAAGGGACTGGGCTTAGTTGGTGGTTAAGAATTTGGACTGAATGAAGAGTCACAAGTTAACAAGCACATTGATTGAAACACAAAACCAATTTATTCACTTAAGGTCAGGATCTAAGTGAACTATAGGTCGGCTTGGTTAAGTCTGATAGTGTACCATGCCTAAGAGTAGAGCTGGGTCCAATTTCACCACCACAATATTGGTGATGTATGGCCGAGATACCCCTTATATACACGCATCTAGTAACACGTGCATACGCGGCATGGGCGGGATAGGACTTACCTTAGCCATGTGATCCATTAACCACATGCAACCAAGATAAAATCCCCCCTTAAGGTGATCTCGAGCATAGAACATGCCCATATTGAGACCAAGGTGCCTAAGACATGACCCTATTCGAAGGGTCACAAGCAAAATTCAATTGATTATGAATATGGAACTACGAGACTTTCAAGTCTGTCCACTCACCAAATGGTGATTATCCCCAGTGAAGTCGCCAAAAACTGTAGGGCTCGCCCCGCCTTAGGCAGGGGCGTTGACCTCAGCTTCAGTGTCATGGAGTTGAGCCATGGAATCCGCATGTGAATGCGTTGGGGTGTGTCGTCGAATTGAGGGGATCGCCACCGTGCCTATATAGGTTATTCACGGACGCCCGAAACATTGGTGCCAAATTAATGGCCCCACGTCCAATCAAGTAACCAGTCGTGGGTTCGGGGACATGGTACGAATCAGATCTGTAACCCAATTCGCCCGCATGTAGCGGCCTCTACTCGGTCTCATTGTAGTTCCATAAATCATAACAATTGAATTCAAAAGAGCCTATTGATTTGACTTTGAGAGTGCATTGATTACTAGGTGGGTTGCTATTATAAACAAACCAAGACTTCTACAATGGATAAGGCGATCACTTGATTGTTAGTCAATGTTAATAAGGTGCTTAGAAAACCGGTCGTCCATGATTATCTGACTTTAATGTGACAACGATTAAATTCCGGTCTTGTTTAAACAATATATACAAGTGTGATTGAAGATATATATACAAGACATGAAAACAAAGGTTAGTAAGCATGATAATATGTATATGTGTCCTCCTCACCTTGTCACTGCAAACAATCAAATTGTTAGAACAAAACTCAAAGGAATCGCCTTTCGATTGAATTGCTAATTGAGACAAGCAAACGCGTTAGTATTGACAATAGTAATATGTATAATAATAAATGAAAACCAAGAAAAACCATGGAAACAATGAAAAAATAAGAAAAACCTACATATTTACATGAAACCATTAACAAGTGAGTTTCTACATTGCTTTAATTGAATTAAAACTCAAAATAATGGTTAATCAAATTAAAAGAGACAAAAGGAATTGAAAAAGAGTGAAAGAAAGGTTTTTGGTGAGTAATCTCAGATTTATACCCTTATTTCGCTTGTTGATTCGAAAGAGAATCGATGCTTTGAATCGAATACGAATGTGTTTTGAGTGTTTTGAGAGAGAGAATAGATGTGTCAAGCTGTGTCAAGTGTATATGAATTGAAGGTTCTGAGTCGTGAATTGTGCGTGAAGTGAAGCTGTCCCGGACTGAGCAAGGCGAGCAAGTATTTATAGGCACGAGGCAAAAACGAGGCAAATCAACCCTGCGTATATACGCTGGGATGAGCGTATATACGCTCATGGGAGCAGCGTATATACGCTTCTCATTCTACATGGATTTTTGGCAAATTCGTATGGTAAGGTTGAGCGTATATACGCTCAAATGGAGCGTATATACGCTCATCAGGAGCGTATATACGCTCCATTTCAGCGTATATACGCTCAATGGTTGAGTATATATTTTCCAAAAACCTCGATATATTTTGATTTCCTCCGATTTTATTCGTGATTTCCCTTGATTCGACGCACCTAGACACCCTTGCTCTCCAAGCAAGGAGTTCTAGAATGTTCTAGAAGGTTCCACGTATTTCCGGAGTATTTTCTAATTATTCATGTATTTTCTGCGTATTTAAACATTGCAAAATTCATAGAAAATCATAGAAAAATCAGAAAAATAATTTAAAAATATTGGCGGATTCAGAAAAATGTGACGCACATGATGGAAAACAAAAAGCACGAGAATCGCCAGCGTGACTTGTTTGAAAACCTTCGAAAACCTTTGAGTTTATCGAGAAAACCGAAAGAAAATATGTTTGCCTTGTAAGTGACCTTTGCTCAATAATTCCGAGTACGACCTCACGTATTTCCAACTTTCGTGAGTTCAAAGCATCTTTTCTGAGTCGAAACAAACGCGAGACGCGGTATATTTCATCACGGATTACTCATTTGGGGAGACACATTTTCAGGTGTCTACACAACCCTTGAAACACCGCTTCCGCCCTTCTAAACTCGCTGCCACAACTCGAAACTCCACCCTAAACCTCCTTGCCACCCTCCAAACCTCTCTACCACCACTCGAAACACCCTTAAAACTCCTCCCCCACTGCTCGAAACACCACCCCCACCTTCGAGAACACCACTGCCACCCTCGAAAGTTCTCCTTCACTCTCCAAACACCACCGCCGCTGCTACCCCACCCTCGAAATTGGTTTTGATTTTGGTTTTGATTTTGATTTTGATTTTAATTGTTATTTTGGTTTTGATTAATTTTGGGGAATTTCGATTCTAATTATGATTTTTCTTGTGATTTTGATTTTGGTTGTGATTTTCTATTTCGATTTTGTGATCAATTTTGATTTTCTATTTTGGTTTTGATTTGGGGATTAGGGTTTGTTAGTGGCAGTGATGGTGGATGATGAGTGTGCATGTAATGGGTTGCGAGGTGGTTGGGCAGTGAGGGTGGTTGGGCTGCGAGGCTGTGAGGGTGGTTGGGTTGGTAGTTCTGTAAGGGTGTGAGGTTGGGCTGCGAGTGCTGTGAGGGTGGTTGGGCTGCGAGGGTGTGAGGGTGGTTGGGCTGCTAGGTGGTTGTGTTGCGACTTGTGAGGTGAGTTCTGGCGGTGGTGGTGCATGATGGGCGGTGGTGGTGGTGGTGCATGATGGGTGGCAGTGGTGGTGGATTTTGGGTGGCAGAGGTGTTTGTTCAATAAAAAAAATAAAAAACTAAAAAAACCTGCTAAAAATCTTAAACTAGGATAGGTTACCTAGAGTAATAGGTAAAATTTTTATTAGGTGTAAAATGGGAAAATGATGGGTGAAGTTGAGTTTATTTTGGGAATAAGTTCAGTAGGAATTTTTTTGGGAAGATTGATAAAAATTCGGATTATTTACGTAAATTTTTCCAAAATATAATGTAATATATCTATATATTTTGAACGCATTTTACTTCTAAACAATTTGATAATTGTGGGGTTTTTTTTAAAATTTCTGTTAAAAGGTATCAACTTTTTCATTGTTGGTTTTCAAATTCAAATTCATGAAAATTCATATAAGTTTAACTAAACTTTGTATACGAAGTGTATAAACCATTACGTATGTCTTTAAAAAAAAAAAGATAAAACAAAAATTCTGTAATTAGAGTGATACCACGCGAACTTGTATATTAGGACATTTCATGCAATCATGCAAGCTAAGATTTGCGTAGTTTATCACACTATAAAAGTGTTATAGTGAGTTATATATACTGCATACCTTATAAAGCTTGTAAATGGTGCCAAGTTTGCTTTGCCTCATTTTATTTTCGTTTCAGAATATTTGCAAATTTTTCATTTTTCATTTTATTTAATTGTCTCCAAAAATTTGTGCTATTGTAAATATGTTTAAGTTCTTGACTTTACTTTGCCAAGAAAATTAAAATTTCGACTTACATCACTCTTTGACAAAAATATCTTTATACTGTATTTCAATTTCGTTGTTTGTGTATTGAAGGTTTGAATGCTCTCACAAGGGAATTGAATTGAGTACTTAGTGATTCAATTACCAATTGAATTAAGGGAGGAACCAACCGGGCTGGTTTCTAGCAGCAGAAACAAATAACTAGAATAATAAAAGGCAACACACCAAAATTTCATGAGGTTCTATCCAATTATAGCATACATCCTCCTACCCTATGTACCTTCTTAATTGACTTAAAAAAAAAAAAAGAATACATGCACTCAACTGTCGCCTACTCCGGAAATTAGTTGACCTCACACTCCACTCCGAATGTGCTCACACGAGCCCTTGCAAGTTTTAGTGTTTAACCTCACAAATATTTAACCTACCCCTTTGTTCAAGATGCTGAAAAACAAATATTTCACTCTATTCTTACTTACTCACAAAGTATATAAGAGTAATTTCTCGCTATAAATGTTGTGTGTATTTTGCTGGTGACGTGGCTCTTTTAGTTTTAAGTGTGAATGCTCTCAAAATATGCTCAATGAAGCATGGGGAGTCTTGGAGTAATGAGAGCATCATACATAGTATATATAGGGGTCAGTCTAAGCCCCTCCAAAACTCAGAACCCTAATTTACAATACACTTGGAGAAGAAGTACCTTATTAGGAATGTATCCATTGGATTCTTCAATATATCATACTCCCTTCATTTCATGAAAAAGCTACTATGCACTATTTGGCTTCAGTCTAAAATATGAAAACTAATATAATATGAYAAGTGAGGTTAAAAATTTGCTTTGTTTAATCCTCATGAGTGTATTGCAAGTGGTTTGATTGGTTCTATATGGCGGACCATCACAATTAAAAAATAATATATAGTTTGCTAAAATGAAATAAAGTGGAAGTAGTAAGAATTTCATGAAACGTCCATATGAAAGAAGTGGTAGAAATTTCGTGAAACTGATCGAGGGAGACTCAAAGATATAATTTGGAACAAAATAAATACTTCAAAGTTTTGGAAACTATATATATACTAATTATTGATGCCCTTAGCTGCCACTTTTTTTAAGAAAATAATATCTTAGAAAAATCTTTTTAGATTTTTTTTTTTTTTACTCAAAGCGGATAACAGATTACTCGTCAGTGTAAGTGGTTTATTGACTATTTACCCTAAGCACTAGGTTTTGGGAATGTTGTATCAATTAGTTCCACTATTCATAATTCTAGATCCCATATTCACGTACTTCAAGTCTTGAGTCTCCTTTAGATTAATCTTGATCGATCTTGATCTTCTTGCTTCGAAT
>SNQN01009281.1:0-12873 GCA_008642245.1 Bassia scoparia
AAAAATTTAAAACTATTTGAAAATTAAAACATATTTTTTGAGGTGCTAAATACCTGGAAGAGGTGTCCGGTGCAAGGGAATCTGCCTTTCTTTAGGGCCYGTYAGGGTCATAGCTCTCTCGATTTGACTTGTGTATTGCGAAGGGTGTCTTATCATTGTCCGTTTTGGGCTAGGGACAAATGTAGGTATCTACTGTTAGTAACACATCTGATTTACTTTGTCATGTTTCTGACTAGCTTTTGTTTATTACAAAGAGTGAAATTGACTTTTATTGTAACTTCAATCTTTGTTTCTTTGATTTTATTAATTTAGTGGGTGATATTATGTCCTGGTAAATGATTATTATGTATTAACTATTGGTTTCCTTGTAGAACATGCATCTGCTATATCTTATTATTCTAAAAAAAGTCCTTTTTGTTTCTTTTAGTATTTTTAAGAGTGTATATTTACCAAAATGTGTTAATCTCGGGTTAAGTAACTTGCTCAATATAATCATACATAACTTCAGCAAAAGCATTGCGATATAGTCATACGGAACATTAACAAAAGCAACTTGCTTCATATATATATAATCATAATTACGAAAAAGCTGTTATTCTATATTGGTTAGTTTTTTTTTTAGGAGAATATGATATTAATGTGATTGTTTTTCTATAAGAAATGCAATTTTTTTGTCGAAATTTTTAGCACTGCAAGAAGCATTACATTTACTTCAGGAGGAAGCTCACTTACAACACACTACGGAACATCAACACTAGTGACCCCATCAACAACCTTTTGAGGTCTCGAACAGGTCTTAATTCCAACTATATGGGCTTATTAGATCATGTAATAACAATAAGGTGCATGCTAAATTATAAAGATGATCAAAATATAAGATGTGTGCCTATTTATTCAATGTAGCAAACACTAACAAGTTGCGATGAGTAACATAATTATGGAGCACTAGCAATCAATATTTGGAAACTAGAAATCTTCTAAAGAATTTATTACATGTAGTCATACCATACAAACATAAGTACAAATGTGGCAGCAGTCAAGCCAACAAATGTGGTAGCAGTCAAGCARACAACTGCATYGTTAGTAGCAAGGAAGGAAGCTGCAAGGTWGAAGGAAGCGGCAAGGTAGAAGGAAGCCGCAAGGCTTGAAGTAGAGAGATAGGMAGCAAAGCAAGCCGTAGAAAATGAAGAAGAAACGAAGCTAGAAGAAGCAACTCAAGAAGGGAGGGCAGAAATTGTAAATGAAATGAGAGAGCACAAGTTGAGGATGTAGAAGTATGTTGATCTAAAATTTAGAGGGAGAAGAGTTGATTCCTAACTTTTTTTGGTCAGATAAAATTCTTTTTTCAATTTGGTCACTTGCTTGTACAAATGTAATTATTATATAAATTCTTTCTATAAGTTAACTTTTTTTTCTAGGTTTGGGTAACATAATGTTGTTTGATGCGTGTTTCAGACTCTTTAAGGCCGAATACCAATTTCCCTACATGATTGGATGCAGGTGCAGAAAGTAAGAGAATCAGGTGGTTCTACAATTCAAGGTAAATCGTTTTTTTTTAAATGCTTTCGTTGCGATTTATGAAGTGGTTATTGTAAAAGTTTTTCAAGTAGATTGTTAATCTTGTTTTTGATATCTAATTGTATTGTTTGCTTTGCAAAGATAATTTTTTTTTTGATATTTGTTACGATAATAGAATTCGACATAAACTTGAGTTGTACAAAATTAGCAAGAATCTTCTTTTTGTGAAAGCCACATTAAAAAGGCACTAGGTAATAATACTCCTTAATGCTTTCGATTGGTGGTTTATTAGTGGTTAGTTATCGATATACCTAATCTTAATTGGGTTTTTTTCAGCTAGTTACATGGAACGAGATAGATGAATATAGTCAGGGAGATTATGAGAAGCAGGCTCTAAATGCCTAAGGATCTTGTTAACAAGGTTACAATAGTACTATCAAAGAAAAAAATAAAAATGGGATGTCTACAGAGTATCGTAGAGCCTTCATTGAATAAGAAGAGGATCTGACTTTTTAGCGTTAAGTTAAGGCTAAAAAAACGTTATTTAAACCAATCTGAACCGCTTTGAACTTCGGCATACGCCAAGGAAGCTTTCACTAACTAAAGTGCTGACGTTTGGTTAGTTTAGTTAATACTTATCATTCATAACTCTTTTTTGGCCAAATGAAAAGGCACTTTGTTTATTTAATAAGTTATCATTGTAGGCTCTGAGAAGATGGTTCCTACTCTTACGGTAGATGTATACATGTGAACACATGCTGGACATGTCATGAATGGTGAAAGAAAACTGTTAATTGATGATGAGTTCAAAGAAGACTAATGGGTAGTATTGATTAATTGATTTTGTTTATGTTAAGCTCTTAAACTATTATTTGGTGGCCATCTGGTCTTAAATGTAATCTTCGATTTAGAGAAATGAAATTTATTGTTTGGTGGCATTTTGTTCTGAAATTGTTAATCCCTAAATTGAGTGAATTCTTGTGATTCAGAATTTTTTTAATAAACTTAGAGTTGTTATACCTAAGCTGTTATTGTGTTACATGCTCTGAAATTTTTCTCGATTTGGAATTTTTTTTATATGTTTTGGTGGTCCATTGGTCTAAAATTTTGTTGATTGGCATCTGGATACTTAGGATACATCTCAGCAAGAATTAGCGTATAAATAATAGGATGTATGCTAGGATACTACAACAAATACTAGGAATGCACCATAGATGTATGGTGTATGCATGCTAATGTGTCGAATATTAGTAGTTAGTATATTAGTTCATATGATCTAAAGATAGTATATAAATTTTAACTTTGGTAGCCGAATACAAGGAGAAACTTGCTGGTATAATGAAAAGGAGTCACAAAAAATCTGAAGTATTTTTTGAAGTTGTTGGTGGCCAAAGAAGGGAAAAGTATAGGTTTAGGTAATGCATCAGTTGATTTTTACAGGTGGTAGTTCGTCGGCAAAGCAAGAATAAACCATGGATTTTCTAGAATCTACTAACTTAGGTCTCAGCTTGAGATTGCAGAAAATGTTAGAAAAGCAAAAAGGCAGTAGAAGACAGCAGCTTGCAGCTGAAAATGTCTAAAAATTGATAAGCTAAGTCATGAAGAAATTGAGAAGAGAGGGTCAATGGAAAAGGAGAAGAAGAGCTCGAAACAAAAATGAAAAGGTGAAAAAAATAATGTGGCAAATGAGGTGTTTCAACTAATATTGAAGGAAAGAAGCTTCAAACCTCCGAATCCATCTAAGAGTGGAGGTGTCCCATAATTGAAGGTTCAAGTAATTAAAAAGCTAATTATATAATTTTTTGTGGTAACAAACTCAAAAAACTTTAATGGGTTATCTTCTGTTAATAATCTCGATGATCGTTCTGTGGGTTTTTTTTTGTACACCCTTAAAATACGAGTCTTCTTTTGTATATGCCTTGTTGGCTAACTAATTATTAGGGATTGTTTTGTGTGAAACAGAGCTCGAATTGTAATTGAAAAGCAAGTAAATTGATTAGCTAGAGAGCTCATATTGTATATGTAGTACTTATAACATATGTTCGTATTACTAGAACACGATGAGCAGGGATTTATAAGCTTTTTTGTATGAACGATGAGCAACAATTTATGTGCTTGTTTTTATCAATCAATCGGAAGGTTTTATTATTATACTGGAATTGAATATGCAATTCTCTATTATTTGGTCTCCATAACTAGTCAACAGGAATGAGTCTCCAATTTTTATAATTAGTTGCAAAAAATGGAGACAAAATAATTGGTCTCTATACTATTATTTTGGTCCCTAAAAATTGCRACCACCATAGTAGTCGCTACARATAAGCARTCRTCGCTAAAATAGAACCCAAAATGTTAGTCTTCATTATAAAGATAGTAACTACCAAGTCGCCAAAGTAATATTGTAGTCGCTAAAATTTGCGACCACTAAGTTAGTTTCTAGTGCATTTTTTAAGTCACTAAATATTGTAACCACCATTTCAATCGCTATCATTCATAGTTAGTCGCTATTTTTGGTACTCACAGGGTAGTCATAAAGTAGTCGCTAATAATGCGGCTACCACAAATTTCAGTCGCAAAGATGAAATTGCGACTAAGGTTCAGCTACTACCAAAAAATTGGTCTCCGTCGGTCGCTAAACCGAAATTGCGACCGTTTTCATGAAAAGGCGGTAGCAAAGGGTGGTCGGCTAAACTGCCTTTTTCTTGTAGTATATACGAATGATCTTGATTTTAGCTATCTATCTTTCCAAACGCCTATAAATACTCGCTCACGGTGCTTATTCGGTCATCAACGAAAACCAAGATTTGATCAATGACAACCTTCGAAGCTCTCAAAAGTCTCTCTCCCATTCAAATTCAATCCACAAACACAAACCACTCTCAAAATTAAAAGTCCATTAAATTAGTCTCAGCTTTCGAAGTCGTATCTTTGCGGATTTAGATACAAATTCCGAGGATATTCAATATAATGCTCTCTCTTCTTTTATCATTGATCTTCATCAACAAGATACTTTKAGTTTTATTTGATTCACCTTTTGTTTTCAAACATATAAATYATCTTATTTTTAATCATTTTTGTTYCGTCACAATCGTTTGTGTACGGGCGTCGGGGCGTCATCAGGTCGGAGTGGTTCCGATCCCTCTGCTCCGGGGGGTACAATTTAAGGGCGGCTCGATTTGTTTGWTAGAATTGAATTCTTKCTTTTGCATATTATGAGTATGCCTGGAGTTGTGTGTTTATACTCGAAATGWGTAWAKGAAGTCACCACCGCACTTCTTTTGGGAAGATGCGGAACCCGTTTTAAGCCTTGCCTATAATTGCATGAAGCAAGGCAAAGGACTCCATGTCTGGTAGTGCACCAAAGTTCTGGATTAGGGGACAAGGGTAAAGGTGAAGTAGTGCACAACACCTCCCCGCATCTAGCGGAATCTACTCAGTCATTGCGAGTTCATTCTCGAAGATACAACAAATAGTTTTCCTGTTTTAACCCAAGTGCAAAATTAATAGGTGGGTTGTGATGTGCACGTTAAAGCCACGTGTCGCCCTTTAAAGTGGTTACGAAATCCAACATGGCCCAAGGTCCATGCCACTGTCAGGAGTCAAGTGGCTCTTGATCTGTATACATTCACCGGAAACTGGACGCATTCCGTAAGCCAAACTGCTTATGCAAGCACAACAGACGAATCTACGCTTAGAATGGTGACATGTGTCACACATCCAAGCCTCAAGGTACAAGGAAAAAGCCTATAAATACCCCTTGAGAGGCCTCATATTTGACACATTTTTTCATATACTTGAGAGCATATATTTCATACTTAAGCAAGTATAGAAGTTTCTCTCTCTTTAAAAATCTTCTACATTCAATTGCCTTTATTACTTTCCTCCTTCCTTTACTTACTTAGGCATCGGAGGGGAGATAATCCGAAAAGGATTATTCTCCTTCTTGCAGGTGCTAAGGAGCGTCGAGGAACTTGAAGTGCAAGCCATCTCCGGGTTCCAATCCAATCACCTCCCTCGAAATAGCTATGACGGGAGCCTTCCACCCTTCTCTCAACCCTGCAGAGAGGAATCTTGTAGCTTGCCAAGCGAAGACTTTCTACAACATTTGGCGCCGTCTGTGGGGAGGCGATCAGAAATGCTTGAAGGATGATCAAACCAAACAAGGAAGAACACTCCTCCATCCTCTGAGAAAGAAAGCAACCCCAATGGGAGAACCATCTGGATCACTCCGTCTTTCAAGCTGTGGAACACTTGGGTACTTACGTGGGAACTGAGCTTTCCCTCTAAGACTTGATGTCGCTATGTTACACGTGAGATGCTAAAGGAAGAAATAGGCGCGGGAGTGTCTGAGATAATGGATCGGTTTGCTGAAAGCAAGACATGAAGGCTCAGCTTCAAGCCCTTAAAGAAGAGAATGCGCTGGAAGCAATGCGTGAAGGAAGACAGGCCGATGGTAGTGAGATCCTTGCCAAAAATAGGTCATAGAATATAGCACTCTTGTGGTGCCAGTCTCAAGACTTACAAAGATCAAGAACCCACTCCAGAACAAAGGAAGAATGTGGAGAGTCAGATCGTTCCTAATTAAAAGGAGAAGAGTCAGGTTAGGAGATACCGCAATACTCCGAAGCCTCTTTCCATTTGCCCCAGGACTCAATCACGAGGGGTCCATATAGTTTTAATAATGATGGCGATGATGATTGTCTACCAAAGCCGTGAGTCCGAAGATGTTCGACACTCATTAAAAGAAAGTTGTCTGAGCGTGAAGCTTCTTCGATGGATGTCAGGGTATCTCGGAGAAGGGGAAAGAGCAAGCTGAGAGCCAGGATGTTGGAGGATCCTTGAAATGAAGAAGGCTGAGAGCTTAAGCAAGCGACTCATGATGATGAACACTCCTTGACGGAATCTACACCTCTATGTACTGATCCCTCACATCGCTCTCTCAAGACGCATGGACACACACATCACTCCACCAGCCATCATACAAAACGCCATTCATGATCAAGAACCAGGTTCGTTCACCGAAGTGTAGGTTATCACCGAAGCGGTGCTAACCAGAACGTAGGATCGGGTCTGGTCCCAAGGACGGAGGGGAGGTTGCAAGGATTCCTATCACTGATAAGAGTCTTTCTCTGCTTCTATTTTGATGGCGAACAGTCTTAGAAAGTTAAGTTTCCCCTCATCGATGCTATTGATGAACCACGATCTAGACGATCACTGTTGATGTATAAACATCTCTATTAACCACCAAGCTGATGACGCTAGATGGTGTAAATATTTCCTGGTTACCCTCAAAGGGTTAGCCAAAGGTGGTTCAGCGGCCTCCCAACAGGTTCCATTCGTAAATTCAATGAACTAGGTCTCCTTTTATTCATCATTCATGGCGCATCACCAAGAGCAAAAAAGCAACTTACATTTGGGAAGGATTCAACAACGACCCAATGAAAGCTTTGAGAAGCTACGTCAAACGCTTCAAAATGAGACTCTCCAAATCCCAGATTTGCCAGACTAAGTGATCCAAGATAATTTCTTTCGGGGATTAGATGAGGACAAACCCCTTCAAATTCCAAATGTAAGCAAAAGAGTCCAAGTTTGAATGAAATGATGAGGAAGCGGAAGGCATGGATACATGTTGAGGAGTCCGCACCGTTAAAAAGGCCAAAGAGAAGGTAATCCTCCTCCTTCAAGCCTTAGAACAACCAGGGTGATCGCAATGGTGTCATGACAAGAAGAGTCTGGTATTTGGAACATAGAGGAAGAAGGAAACCTCAAAAAGGAGCAGCCAGAAAGAAGAAGAAATTCAACTACACCCTACAATGGAATACACCAGGATCTTTTCCACGTTACAAAGAAGTTAGCAAGATGTGCACATTGAAGATCCCCATTAATCAAGACCGAGTTGGACACACGGGATAAGTCCCAAAATTGTCAATTTCATAAAGACGTTGGTCATGTCATTGGAGATTGCTTCACTCTACAAAGAACCATGGATCGCTTAGCGCATCAGGAAAGGTGAAGAAGCATCTATCAAGCGGTTTCTGAGAAAAACCTCATCCAAAGATGATGCCCCCAATAGCGAACATTCCGACTCTGAAATAGTTCATATGATTTCTGAGGGTTTGTAGCTGGAGACCCACGGTCGAGGGTAAAAATAATATGCAACCAAGCTGCCCCAATTAGTGGCTGTTGTAGCGAAGCTAACGCTAAAGAAGTATTCCCAGACGTTCTCATCTGCGAGAAGGATCGTGGGAGGTAAGCACCCCCCACGATGACCCTCTCGTTGTGGAGTGAAGGTTGCGAATAAACGGGCTGTCGATCCTCAATGATACAGGAAGTTCATCGGATATCATTAGCTTCAAGTGTCTTCAAAAGCTGAAGTAACACGATGATGATCTAGTCCCTTGTCATAATCCGATCATTGGATTTAGTGGGGGTGTAATCCAACCACTAGGGATTGTGACTCTACCTCTCCGCCGGGAAAGGAGATAAGTGCCGACATATGAAGTTAAGTTTTTGGTGGTTTAGAACATTACAGCTTACAATGTGATTCTTGGACGACCAACCTTGAATGTCTTCAAATAGTGGTGGTTACACATCTCATGTTAATGAAGTTTGTGTGTAATGATGGCAAGGTAGGACTATCTATGGTGATCAGCAAGTTGCCGAGAGTGTTACCTTACCATTGTCCGACACTTGCTGGGGCAAAGAGAAGGAATTGCAAAGCCGTTAGGGAAGAGAGTTCAAGAAACGAAAAGAGTGAGTCCTAATGGTGCATGGACTACCCAAGCCATGGCGATTCATGGGTGTTTGCCTCTATCGCTCGACCTGAACCTGGGGGCGACAAGAGACTTTGCATTGATTCTACTCTCCCAAAGGACAGTGAAAGTTGGTGAAGCTATGAGCGAGAAGTTGAAAAAGGGCTCAAAATCTGCTAAGAGAATATAAAGATGTTTTTGCTTTCTCCGTAGAGAGATCCGGGGTGGATCCGAAGATCGCCCAACATAGTCTAAATGTTGACCCCACAATGAAGCCAGTCAAGCAGAAAAGGAAATTTGGGGCCGGTGCGTAGCAAAGCAGCCGATAAGGAGGTAAAAAGCTTCTTGATGCGGGTTTTATTTCGTCCATGTCAATATCCTGATGGGTTGCAAATGTTGGTGTTGGTTTCAAAACCTAACGGGACATGAGAATCTGTGTAGATTACACGGATCTTAACAAAGCTTGCCCTAAGGATAGTTCCCACTCCCTAAGATCAAACAAGCTGGTATGACTCTACAGCGGTGCATGAAGCTATGAGCTTCGTTGATGCTTTACTCAGGATTCCATCAAATAACTCTAAAGAGGAAGGACCAGACAAGACAGCCTTTATCACCGACAATGGGTTGTATTGTTACAAGGTGATGCCGTTTGGCCTAAGGAATGCCCCTGACCCCTTCCAAAGATGTGTAAAACACAATCTTCGCTAAGCAGCTTGGAAGGAATGTAGAAGCTTATATTTGATGACATGATCATCAAGAGTAAGATGAAAGAAGATCATGTCAGGGATCTAAGGAGACCTTCGTACACTCTGACACTTTGGCATTGAAGCTGAATCCAAAGAAGTGTGTGTTCGGGGTCACGTCCGGAAAATTTTTGGATTTTTGGTTGATGAACGAGGCATTGAAGCAAATCCGGACAAAGTAAAGGCTGTCTTCTTCACCTGCAATCTCCAAGGAACGTCGAGAAGTACAGAAGTTGACGGGATGCTTGGCTGCGTTTAGGAAGATTTCTATCAAAATCAAGAGATAATGCAATACTTCTTCCGGGCCATCAAGAAGGTTCAAGTTTGAGTGGAGCGAGGAAGCCGAAGCCGGGCTTCCTAAAATTCAAAGACCATCTTCACTCTCTCCCACGTCTGGTAAGTCCCAAGGTGGAGAGATGTTGTATATATATTTTCGGTTTCAGAACATGCAGTTTCAGCAGGCTAGTAGCGGAAGAGAAGGCACCTAGTTGCCGGTTTATTTGTGAGCCATGTCCTGCAGGGGTAGAAATGCGGCTATGCTACAGCGGAAGTTTGGCCTGGCTCTTATGATGGCTAGTTAAGAAACTTCGTCCTTTACTTTGCAAGCCCTCAAGATTTGATCTTCACTAACCAGCCTATCAAACAACTGTTGACAAAGCTGGATCATCAGGAAGAATGTTAAAATGGGCTATTGATTTTGAATAGTTTCAATTTCTTAGAGTTTGAACCTAGAAAGCCATTTAAGGGTCAAGCCTTGGCAGATTTCATTGTGGAACTGACAAGACCCCCACCGGTTGAAACATCAAGTGATGTTGGACTCTATTTGTGGATGGATTTCCACCCAAAATGGCTGTGGGCTGAATCTTGTTCAAATCCCCCGAGGGGATAAATTTGAGTACGCCATGAGATTAATTCCAACATCAAATAAAGCAGAGTATGAAGCGCGTGCCGGGATTCGAATGTGCAAACGCTGGGGCACGAAAAATGACTGGCATATGTCTGATTTCTCAATTGGTGAGTCAAGCCAAGTAAAATGTGGAGTTACGAGGCAAAGAGATGAAAACAATAGATAAACGCCTACTTGTAATGGTTAAAGAGAAACGGAGGGTCTAGACCTTTCGCTGTCAGTGCAAGATCTAAAATAACCAAGCGATGATTATCAAGTTGGCTAGTTCAGCTCACAGGCGACTCACGAGATCTGTCTTTCGGGAAGTAAAGGTCGGAGGAAGTATGTATGACAAGAAGAGATCCACTTTCCATTGACTGCGGAGCACCTGGATGATTAAATCATTGGTATAAGCTAACCGGAGTACTCCCCCTCGCCGCAGAGGTGAAAATATGTGAGCCGGACTCTTGTTTGTCCATTGGAAGGACAATTGTACAAGAACGTCTTGTCTCTCATCCCGTTCTCAAAGCATCACACCTGAGAAGGGGCAGAAGGTCTTAGACGACATTCATCAAGGGCAATGCGGTTCTATATTGGGGAACCGAGCATTGTAGAAAGGACTCTCCGCATGGGTATTATGGTCGTCACTAAAGGGAATGCATGGAACGCGTCAAGAAGTGCTCGACAGTGTCAATCTATGGGAACCTTATCAAAAACACACAAACCTCCTATTCTTTTCGGGTCCTTATTCCACCCAAACCTAAACCCCTTCGCAAGTGCGGGTAGACATATTGGGACCCTTCTCCAAGATCGGGGCAAAGAATATTTTTGATTGCTAGCAGTGTATTTCACTAAATGGGTAGAAGATAAACCCATTGAGATATATCAAAACTTCGGATGTGAAGGGTTTTCTTTGGAAATATTCAGTCACTAGGTTTGGAATCCGCAATCCATAGTGTGATAACGGCCCACAATTTGACTCCAATGTTCTCACAATTGGTTATCAGATCAGGGCATAAGTGCACACTTTGCGTCGGTAGCACGATCCGCAACGCCAATGTGCAAGAGAATCATTCAACAAGATCATCTGCAATGAATCAGAAGTTGATAGTGCCAAAGGGTTATGTTGAGGAACTCTACACGTATTGTGGTCATCAGCCACCAAAAGAATTCAGATAGGGCACCCCATTCACCTTTAGTCTATGGTCGGACTGCAGTGTCTAATCAAATGTATGAGCCACATTGGCTGTTTGCTCTATTCCGAATTAAGAAATTGGAAGCAATGAAGCAACAATCTTGATTTGATACTAAAGGTCAGGGGCACGCATCCTACGCAACAAATCTACAAGCTTCGAGTAGGGATTACAACAAAGGGTGAATCACGACTCTTCAGTTGGTGATCTAGTTTTAGGAGATGGAATCTACAGCGTCGAGCAAAGGGGAGGAAAATAACCCCAAACTGGGAAGGCCCATCTAGGATCTGTGAGTTTCCTCCGCATGACTTAAACTAGAGATGAAATGACAAGATTGTCTCATCCCATGACGCTGAATTTAAGAAATATTATCTTAGCTGCACTGTAAAGCACATTAGCAGAAATTGGCCAGTGGCTTGTAAATTTTTGAAGTAAGAGTTGAATGAAAGCCTTTAATACTTTAAACTTCAAGATGTGTGTGAATTTTTGAATGGGACATTCCCTCCTTCGAATATCTAAGACCCTCAACGAGGGCACAATACTATCACTATCTAAGTTAAAACTTGATTCACCTAGTAAGAATAAGCTTTAAAGAATGGAAATGTTTAATTGTTGACACAGTCTCCTAGAGACCAAATTTGCAAGATAAAACTAAAATCTGCGAAGGGCAAACGCCCTATGTCGCAAAGAATCAATGAATGTTATCTAAGAGCAACGACTACAATTCCAAGGGGAAATGACCCCCTCGCGAAGACAACGTCTTTATGAACGAAGACAAAAGGACCATTGGAGTAAGTTCCACTGTCTGTGCAAGCAAACTTAAATGCGAAGGGAAGGACTCACACCTTGGAAGGCAGATCTAATAAATGCGAAGGCAGGTCTTACCAAACCTACAAAGGTTCAAGGGACCTTACTAATGGCAGGGCAGGACCTAATAACTTGCGAAGGGAAAGACTTTGAAAACCTGCGAAAAGCAGCTGACAATGAAATATGCGAAGGGCATGTGAAGGTTTGGAGAAATGATCACTCAATCTCCAAGTTTAAGGGCAATCAATATAATTGATTGACTTGACACCCCTATTAGGTCTCAAGTCAATCAATTCTCTWTCATCTATAAACATAGAGATTTCGTGTGGAAAACTCAAGACAGAGTGCTAGGTGGAAGGTGCGAACGTACACTCCAGTGTGTSCATCTATTTCTTATCGCAGATAAAAGGAGTGAGGGCAAGGTGGAAGGTGCGAACGTACACTCYAGTGTATCCATCTATTTCTCTTGGCACATCCAAAGAAGTGAGAAGTCAAAGGAATATGCRAACCTATACTCTGTTTATTCATCTATCTACCTTCGCCAGTCGAGGCACCTCCGATGCGAAGATCATGTGGATATGTAGATCTTTCCAAACAGTTAAGTGTTGCAAAGATATACAGGGGCAAGGAAAGTGGCGAAGCAAAGCAATTAAATAATATGCGAAGTAACAAAACAGTTAAAGACAAGAGTATACAAGGGATGACAATATTCATAGCAAAAGTGGCGAAGCGCCCAAATTGAATTAATAACTTAGCACATTTTGCTTCAAGCCATAAATATTGGATGTTGGGGTACATCAAAAAATTACTAAGTGTTTAGTTACATAAAAATATTCTAAAGAGTTAGATAAATTTACARCAKAGTTGGCAAAAGAAGAAAGGCAAAAATAACAATTCTGCGAAGCTTGGAAAGTGCGAAGGTACTACTCTTCGTCTTCGTCCTCAAAGACATAGACGAACGAAGGCTGAGGCTT
>SNQN01009283.1:0-12508 GCA_008642245.1 Bassia scoparia
TCATGATATTTGCAAATGGTCTCAAGATAACATGGGCTGAGAACCCAACTTATTGGTGCTTCCAAACTACAAATACAAGGTAATATTCCTAATAAGTAATAACCACATATAGTACTTATGTTACATTCTTTAATTAATCAACGCAAGAAATAACTAGTATTTGGTATAGTGATAAGGTATAACTTTAGCTCGCACAATATTTATTCCAAATACTTCTTTATTTTAAAGTATTATGTTTTATGTAAAAAAAAAAAAATTACTCTACTAGTTAATTAGTTAGGCTATTAGGACCTTTCTCTTCCAAATTAATTAGGTGTAATTCAACTTAATTAATGAAGTTCGTTTTATTTACTTTCAAATCAGCGTAATTAAATTTATTTTTGTTCAATAAAAAGAATATGTATCTACTCCCGTAGCATAATTGATTATTTTCTCTATAACAAAATAAATGAAATAAATGAATAATATACACCCATTTGTTGCGTTTATTTTGTAACGGAGAAAGTAATTTAATCTAAACTCGTCTTTGACCAATACCTTGTTGATTTGTAGTGATCAAGGGCAAATAACTATAGCCCAACTAATGAATGTGGCATGGCTAGAAATTCATGGAAGATTGCACACATCGAATTTGTCGCCGGGTGTTACATACCAAGTTGCATTTCTGATCATGCTAGAATACACATCATATGGTTGGGATGTCCCAGTGAACTTTAGGCTCACCTTGCCTAATGGAAGCAAGCAAGAACACAAAGAGAACCTCAATGAAAAACCTAGGGGTGAATGGCTTCGGATCCCAGTCGGAGAAATCAAGGTGTCATCGGAAAATGCTGGCGAAATCGAGATTTCTTTATATGAATATGAAGGTGGGAATTGGAAGAGAGGGCTAGTTGTCAAAAGTGTCATCATTGAGCCAAAGTATTGACACTAACTCTTCATGAACAATATGGCAATCAATCTCTATATAATTGGTACGATCATGAATAACTAGGTTTTTAACAATATGAAGAGTATATTGACTATCATAATAAAACTTCATAGACCTAGCTAGGATGGAAAATACCGAGAGATATCAACAATGATTTCAACCATTTTAACTCACAAGTTGTAATTGTCATTGCACCATACTCAGCTTCAATAGAAGAACGAGAAACTGTTGATTGTTTCTTAGTCTACCAAGAGACAAGAGAACTACCAAGAAAAACCATATAACCAGACAAAAAACGATGTGTCATCGGGTACTGATCAAGACTACCTTTATTTTATCGCAATACCCTTATCGCCGCATCCCAATGTTGCGCTTGTGGGTTACTAAAAAACTGTGCAAGAGGATGGAAAAAATAACTCAACTCGGCACAAGTAATAGATGAATAAACAAGTCACCCAACTAAACAATGATACTGATCTGTCTGGGAGAATGGCTCGCCCTCGACATAATGTCAACTGATGGTTCTACTCCATAGATGTATCGAAAGGCTTACAACCTAATATTCCTACTTTAGATAACACATCCAAAACATATTTTAGTTGTGAAAAAAATACCTTTTGGACCATGATGAGCTATTTCAATGCCCAAAAAATATTAGAACTCACCAAAATCTTTCATATGAAGCAAGAACTCAAATATATTTTTTAACGGGTAATAGCATCATGAGACGAACCATATGCATCAATAATAGATCATCAAAATACACAAGAACATGCAGAGAAATTTCATCGTGAATATAACTGARCAAAGAATAAACTGTATATATAATTGTTTGAAACCATAGGACTTTAAGGAATTAGACAATTTAGCAAACCATTGTTGAGGAGCCWATTTTAGACCATACAAAGACTTATGCAACCTACAAACTTTCCCAGGAGTTGAACAATTATAACTCGGAGGAAGTCACAAATACATTTCCTCTTTCAAATCTCCACGAAGAAGAGCATTATGAACATACATTTGATGCAACTCCCAATTTAAAAATGCAGCAACAGAAAGAAAAAGTCTAACAATTCCATTTTTACAATAGGGTGGGGTAAAACTTTCATTATAATCAACACTTGCAACCCAACGATTGTCATGCAAAACAAGATGACCTTTAAGTCGCTCAAATTCACCCTTCAATGCATATTTAATTTCATACACTACACCAACCAAATCTGATAGCTTCCTTACCCGGGGGCAAGTCCTCTAACAGTTTTGTACCCAAATACTAAGCATATTGCCTCTTACGAGTGTCTCGACATTTTCTCGTTTTTTCTTTAACGGACTCAAAAATTCCCTGTATGGACTGGTTTTGCCCCCGAATCTTCATTGACCCCATCATATTATCATATGAACTTATGGTAAAAATTTTGACAATTTTTCTGAAAATTGTCTGGAGACCTTCTAATCCACGTTTCTCGGTCAAAAAATGACATGTCGGTGACCCGGCTCGATTTTTTTCGAAATTTCTGTCACACCTTCGCGGTAATGAGAAATAACTATTCCAACACTTTTGTATCCAAATACTAAGCATACTACTGCCTCCTACGAGTGTCTCGACGTTTTCACGTTTTTTCTTTTACGGACTCAAAAGTCCCCCGCATGGACTCTTTTGGCCCCTGAATCTTCCTTGGACAAATCATATTATCATCTGAACCCATGGTAAATATTTCGGCAATTTTACAAAAATTGTCTGGAGACCACATTTCAGTGATGTATAATCTACGTTTTTTGACTAAAAAATGACATCTCGGCGACCCGGTTCGAATTTGTCTGGAATTTCTGTCACACCTTCACGGTCATGAGAAATGACTATTCCGATAGTTTTGTACCCAAATACTCAGCATAATACCTCCTATGAGTGTCTCGGCGTTTTCTCGTTTTTTCTTTAAAGGACTAAAAAGTCCCCTGTATGGACTCGTTTGGCCCCTGAATCTTCCTTGGGCCCATCATATTATCATATGAACCCATGGTAAAAATTTCGGCAACCGAAAATTGTCTGAAAACCTCATTTCAGTGATGTATAATCCACGTTTTTTGGTCAGAAAATGATTTCTCGACGAACAGGCTCGAATTTGTCCGGAATTTTTGTCACAACTTCACGGTCATTAGAAATGACTATTCCAACAATTTTGTACCCAAATACTAAGCATACTGCCTCTAGGGGTGTTAAAAAATATCTGATCATTCCGATCCGTGATCCGCTTGATCCGATCCGAAAAATCGGATATCCGATCCGATTTTTAAGGTTTCGGATATTTCGGATCGGATATCCGTAAATTTCTGAGTCGGATTCGGATCGGAAATTTTGCACTTTCGGATGTTTCGGATATCCGAAATATCCGATATCTTTATTAAAAAATAATTTAATATGGAAAAATAAAAGAAAAATAGGTAAAAATATATACATTTGATCCGCAATCCGATTGATCCGATCCAAAATTTCGGATATCCGATCCGAAATTTCGGATATCGAATCGAATTCAGATCGGAAAATAATAGTTCGGATATTTCGGATCGGATATCCGAAAAATTTTCGGATCGGTATTTCCCCGATCCGAAAATTTCGGATATCCGGATTTTCGGATCGGATTATCCGATTTGAACACCCCTAACTGCCTCCCACGAGTGTCTCGAAGTTTTCTCGATTTTTCTCTAACGGACTCAAAAGTCCCACGTATGGACTCTTTTGGGCCTTGAATCTTCCTAGGGCCAATCATATCATCAAATGAACCCATGGTAAAAATTTCGGTAATTTTTCCGAAAATTGTCTAGAGACCTCATTTCAGTGACGTATAATCCACGTTTTCGGCCAAAAAATTACATCTCGGCAACCCGGCTTGAATTTGTCCGAAATTTCTGTCACTACTTCGCGGTCATGTGAAACGACTACTCCAAAAGTTTTAAACCCAAATACTATGCATACTGCCTCCAACGAGTGTCTCGATGTTTTCTCGCTTTTTCTTTAACGGACTCAAAAGTCCCCCGTATGGATTCGTTTTGCCCCCGAAATTTCCTTGGACTCATCATATTATCATATGAACTCATGGTAAAAATTTCGGCAATTTTTCCGAAAATTGTCCAGAGACCCCATTTCAGTGATGTATAATCCACGTTTTTGGGCCAAACAATGACATCTCAGCGACCCGGCTCGAATTTGTCCGAAATTTCTATCACACCTTCGCGGTCATAAGAAATGACTATTGAAACAGTTTTATACCCTAATACTAAGCATACTGCCTCCAACGAGTGTCACGACGTTTTCTCGTTTTTACTTTAACGGACTCAAAAGTCTCCCGTATGGACTCGTTTGGCCCCCGAATCTTCCTTGGGCCCATCATATTATCATGTAAACCCATGGTCAAAGTTTCGGCAATTTTTCCAAAAATTGTCCCGAAACCTCATTTCAGTGATGTATAATCCACGTTTTTCGGCCAAAAAAATGACATGTCGGCGACCTGGCTCGAATTTATTAGGAATTTCTGTCACACCTTCGCGGGCATAAAAATGACTATCCCATTAGTTTTGTACCCAAATACTAAGCATACTGCCTCCAACGAGTGTCTCAATGTTTTCTTGTTTTTTCTTTAACGGACTCAAAAGTCCCTCGTATGGACTCATTTGGCCCCTGAATCCTCCTTGAACCCATCATATTATCATATGAACCTATGGTAAAACTTTCGGCAATTTTTCCGAGAATTGTCCGGAGAACTCATTACAGTGATGTATAATCCACGTTTTCGGCTAAAAAATGACATCTCAGCGACCCGGCTCGAATTTGTCCATAATTTCTGTCACACCTTCGCGGTCATGGGAAATGACTATTCCAATAGTTTTGTACCCAAATACTAAGCATACCGCATCCTACGAGTGTCTCGACGTTTTTTCGTTAACGGACTCTAAAGTCCCCCGTATGGACTCGTTTTGCCCCCGAATCTTCATTTGCCCCTTCATATTATCTTATGAACTCATGGTAAAAATTTCGGTAATTTTTCCGAAAATTTTTCGAAGACCTCATTTCAGTGATGTATAATCCACGTTTTTCGGTAAAAAAATAACATCTCGGTGACCCGGCTCGAATTTGTCCGGAATTTCTATCACACCTTTACGGTCATGAGAAATGACTATTCCAATAGTTTTGTACCCAAATACTAAGCATACTGCCTCCAACGAGTGTCTCGACGTTTTCTTGTTTTTTCTTTAATGGACTCAAAAGTCCCACCTTTGGCCCCCAAATCTTCCTTGGGCCATCATTATCACATGAACCCGTGGTAAAAATTTCGGCAATTTTATCGAAAATAGTCTAGATAGCTCATTTCAGTGATGTATAATCCACGTTTTTCGGCCAAAAGATGACATCTCGCGATCAGCGACCCAGCTCGAATTTTGTCCGTAATTTCTGTCACACCTTCGTGGTTATGAGTATTGACTATTCCAACAGTTTTGTACCCGAATACTAAGCATACTGCTTCCTACGAGTGTCTCGACGTTTTCTCGTTTTTTCTTTAATGGACTAAAAAGTCCCACGTTTGGACATGTTTGGCCCCCGAATCTTCCTTGGGCCCATCATTATCATTTGAACCCGTAGTAAAAATTTTGGCAATTTTTTCAAAAATTGTTCGGAGACCTCATTTCAATGATGTATAATCCACGTTTTTCGGCCAAAAAAATGACGTGTCGGCGATCCGGCTCGTATTTGTTAGGAAATTCTGTCACACCTTCGCAGGCACAAGAACTGACTATTCCAACAGTTTCGTACCCAAATACTAAGCATACTGCCTCCAACGAGTGTCTCGATGTTTTCTTGTTTTTTCTTTAACAGACTTAAAAGTCTCCCGCATGGACTCGTTTGGCCCCTGAATCTTCCTTGGACCCAAAAACTTAACATATAAACCCATGGAAAAATTTCGGCAATTTTTCTGAAAATTGTCCGGAGACCTCATTTCAGTGATGTATAATCCACGTTTTCAGCCAAAAAATGACATTTCGACAATCCGGCTCGAATTTGTCAGGAATTTGTGTCACACCTTCGCGGTCATTGGAATTGACTATTCCAATAATTTTGTACCCAAATACTAAGCATACTGCCTCGTACGAGTGTCTCGATGTTTTCTCGCTTTTTTCATTAACGGACTCAAAAGTCCCCCGTATGGACTCCTTTTGCTCTCGAATCTTCCTTTTCCCCTTCATATTATCTTATGAACTCATGTTAAAAATTTCGGCAATTTTTCTGAAAATTTCGAAGAGTTCATTTCAGTGATGTATAATCCACGTTTTCTCGGTCAAAAAATGACATCTCGGCGACCTGGCTCGAATTTGTCCGGAATTTCTGTCACACATTCGCGATCTTGAGAAATGACTATCAACAGTTTTGTACCCAAATACTAAGCTTATTGCCACCAACGAGTGATGTATAATCCATGTTTTTTGGTCAAAAAATGACATCTCGGCGACCAGGCTCGAATTTTCTCAGAATTTCTATCACAACTTCACGATCATGAGAAATGACTATTTCAACAAATTTGTACCCAAATACTAAGCATACTGCCTCCTACGAGTGTCTCGACGTTTTCTCGCTTTTTCTTTAACGGACTCTAAAGTCCCCCTTAGGGACTCATTATTTGGCCCCCGAATCTTCCTTGGGCCCATCAATTATCATATGAACCCATGGTAAAAATTTCGTCAATTTTTCCGAAAATTTTCCATACACCTCATTTCAGTGATGTATAATCCACGTTTTTTCGGCCAAAAAATGACGTGTCGGCGACCCGACTCGAATTTGTTAGAAATTTCTGCTACACCTTCGAGGCATGAGAAATGACTTTTGCAACAGTTTCGTACCCAAATACTAAGCATACTGCCTCCAACGAATGTCTCGACGTTTTCTTGTTTTTTCTTTAACGGACTTAAAAGGCCCCCGCATGGACTCGTTTAGCCCCTGAATCTTCCTTAGACCCAAAATAATATCATATGAACCCATGGAAAAGTTTCGGCAATTTTTCCGAACACAACAAGAATCCGCGTTATTAACGACGGATTTTACCGACCGTCATTCAAACGGTCGGAAAATATCGTATTACCGACCGTTTTTAATAGGACGCAATTTACCGACCGTTTTTACAGATTTTCCGACCGTTTATTAGATTGGACGGAAATTACCGACCGCCTACGTGGCATTACCGACCAAAAAACAAAATCGACCACATGGTCGGTCAATGTGTTTTTTGCTTTTTAATACTATCTCCTCTTATTCTCCTTATATCTTTCCTACTCTACTCTCTTTCTCCTCATTACGTTTTCCCCTCTCTCTCCTCATTACGTTTTCCCTCAATCTCTCTCTCTCCTCATTACGTTTTCCCTCAATCTCTCTCTCTCCTCACTCACGTTTTCCCTCATTCTCTCTCACCTCACTCACTCTCTCTCTCTCTCCTCACTCAACTCCTTCTCTCACGCATGTTTTGGTCGTCCTCCACAGCCGCTGCCCTCCATCATAAGCCGCCGCCATCCCCGCCCCTCTTCGTTTTGTAGGTATGTTCTTCCTTCACTTTTCGTTTTTTAGATTTTCATGTATTTTTTATCTATATCGTTTTTTAATTTTACGAATTTAGAAAAAAATCGAGTTTAGATCTACAACTTCTTTTGGGTGTTTTTTACTAATTTTTCGAGTTTTTAGTTGGAATTTTCGTGGTCTTTTAGTTAAAATTTTTGAGTTTTAAGTTTCTTTTGGGGTTTAGATGACTTTTCGACTTCTATGTTTTAAGAGTTCTAGAAATTTCAAATTATTTTTTTATTTTTCTTGTGATTTTCTTGTAGATCTAGGTTTTTCAATTTTTTAACTATTTCGATTCTCTGATTTTTTTAAAGAATTTTTTTTGGGTTTTCGATTTTCTTTAAAATTTGTTTTCGATTTTTCAAATTTTTAAAATTCGAAAATTCAATTTCTGATTTTTTTAAATTAAAATGTCGATTTTCAATTTTTTTTTCTTGTGATCTGGTTTCAAAAATTTTTGATAAATTTGCTCATTTCACTACTAAATTAGATTGCACCAGTTTTAAGAACCGGCGGTGGTGTAGAAAACGGGTCTCTTAAGTAAGAGACCGGATATTTCATAGAAAACCGGTCTATAGAGGATAAGAGACCGGTTATTAATACATTCTTTTTTCAAGACAGAACGGTTTTTGATAAACGGTCTCTTTGATCAAAGTGGGAGCCCAAATTTAACATTGGCCCTCTTACATAGTACAAGCCACTCCACCCAATAATATACTCCACCTTTCCACTTTCCAACACTTCTCTCTCCGTTTGCCCTCTCTTAACCTCTCTTTCTTCTCTTCACCAAGCCTCATCTCACGCAATGGCTGCAATCTCATTCCTCTCAAATTAAAGATTGTTTGTTCGATTCTCTTCCCTATCTCACACAATTTTCATTTCTCAACCTCCACCTTTGTGCTCGGATCTCAAGTTTGAATATAAGACATATTTCGCTGATTTATCGCATTCGTCTGTTGTCGTGCTCTGCATGTTTGGTGATTTTTTATAGGAAATATTCGGTAAAGTTCATTTGTGCATTTTTTTCTTTTGGTTTTTTTGTTTGTTTTTGCGTTTTATTTTTATTTATTTTTCGATTTTTGTTTATAGATAGGTTGTTTGGTGTTTTTTTAATTTTTTCTTTGTTGTTGTAATTTTTTTGATTTTCCTTGTTATGACGCGTTTTCCCTAGCTCAATGGTTATTTACATTGTTTCGTTGTTTATTCAGATATTACTTTCTGATTATGTAATTATTGTTTATTTGTTCTTTTATGCAAATGATTTCTGATTTTTTTCCCATTTTCGATTGTTTTGGTCTCTTTTTGTTTGTTTATTTCTCGTATTGTTGATTCAATTGATTTTTCGATTGTTTGGTTTTTGTTTGTTTCCTGTTTGCGTTCGGATTTTTGTTTAATTTTTTCATTTTTGATTTTTGAAATTTCCGAATTTTTCTCAAAAGGAAAACTGAAGCGATTTTTTTTTCGTTTTTTTTCGTTTTCGATTTTTTAATTTTTCCGATGACTATTTTTGATCGTATTTTGGTTTGTGATTTGGTGTTTCTGGGTTTCTTTTTTTTTGAGTTTATGTTTTTGTGATCTGTTTTTCTCGTCTCAGATTTCTGTTTCCCGGTTTTTGTGGGAGTTTGATTTCAGGTTGTGGGTATTCATTAATTTGAGTAAAGTTTGAGTCTTTCAGTCGGTTTTAAGAAGCATTTTAATTTTTTTAGACTGCAGAAAGCAAATGAATTTATGAGCTTGGATCTACCTGATGTTTCAGAGTGGATTGGTGTAGAACGTTCAGGTAGGATTATACTTTAGGCGCTTTCATTTTCATGGATTTTGTTGTATACTGGTTTGATTAATTTGGTTATTTCTGTTATGTTTCTATTAATTAACTACTGTATTTGTTTGAATGTTGTCATGTTACTTGGATATTTGTAAATTAAATATCATTGCACGGTTCTCGTAAAAGACATTTATTGATATTTGTAATTTGTTTATATTGTATGATTTTTTCAGGTTAATAAATAGTTGAATTGAAGAGCTCAATCTAAGAAGAAAGTGTTTTTGCGTATTATTATTTGATTTTTTGAATGATTAATTTTTTTGTAAGTGTAGTGTACTTTATATTTTTATGTTATTTTCATTCCTGTAAATGATAATACCAATAATAGCAGAGCGATTCACTTATGGTTTTAGTGTTTTTTGGTAGTTGTATGTATTCATTGTACAAGTACATTGTAATTTGTTATAGTGTAAACATTTCTGGAAATCAGAATATTTAATTTTCTTGGACGAATCTAACTTTCTTGGACGAATACATACAAGTACAAATCGAGATGGTGGGACTTTTCTCACACGATCGTATTTTTGTAAATTCAACGAGCTCACCTAAGAACCGGTTATAAACAATAGTTCCTTTGATGCATCAAAGAGACGGTTATACGTAATAAGGTTTCTTTGATGCATCAAAGACCGGTTATGTTAACGTCTCTTATATTTTCAGTCAAAGAAGTTGATGGTAATAAGGATCTCTTCTGATCATGAGAGCCGAGAATTTTAACACGGTCTCTACCCTAGAGCTCTCACCGTAGGAGAACCGGTTGATATGCGGTTCATCTTTGGCCTTTTTACCGGTCTCCTTTTGCTCTTTTTTGTAGTAGCGTTTCTGTTTTCCGATTTTTGCATTCTTTTTGCTCGAAATTTGTGGGTTTCAAAAATTTTTTTGAATTTTTAATTATTTGAATTTGTTTATTTTTCTTAATTTCCTGATATTTCATTTCTTGTTTTCTGATTCGCATGCTGCTGTTTTGGATTTTTTTTTTTTTTGGTTTTCTTGTTTTTTTCGTTTTAATGTTTTCTTGTGGATGTTCATTTTTTGCATGTTTTCCACTTGCAAGTTGAAGATACCTGGGCAATAAAGGTTGTGCTATGTGTTGAGACGAATTTAATTATTATAGAATTTTATATTTCTATATCATAATTAAATTCATGAGTATATTATTTTATAGAAATGATTTATTTTTTGTTATTGGGTTGATTTTGGGGGTGTTGTACTCAACAGTATTGCATGCAATATATTTATCTATTTTATTATTATTATTGTTTGTTACTTTATCATTGGTTGTTTTGTTATAATTGTGATGTCATAGTTGACTGACATGTGACATTCAGACAACATTTTTTTTTAATTTATTTACCAATTACCGCGTCAAACGGTGGTCTGAGTTTGAACTTTGTCGCCAATATTGTTTTGCGGTGAACGGTCGTAACCTAATTGACATATAATTTGCCGTCGTTACGACCATAAACGGTCGGAACTTTCCGACCGTTCTCGCGTTTTACCACGACCGTTTTAGTTTGTTTTCTGACGGCGGCGCGTAATACGCTGGTTTGCTTGTTGTCTCTATTTCGTAGAATTTAGTACGGTGTAAGTCTGTTGCGCTATGGGTTTTTCGGTTTTGGCTATCTTGGTTTTCTGTTTCTATTGGAATTCTTATATACTCCTATTTCGTACTAGCGATTAATTTTGCACAATTCTGATACTCTGATCCCTTCTCCAGAATACTAATCTCTCTACTCTGCTGTGGACGTAGCGAGAATGTCGGTGAACCCGTCAATCTGTGTGTCTATTCTGTTTATCTTTTATTTTATTCGCTTCATGTTATACACAAGATCATCTCTCAACAACTACTCACTTAATTTGTACATAAAATGTACTGCATATCTTTTCGACAATCATAGCAGATAACTGACCCTTGCTTTTAATAAGTATTTTCGAACCCGTGGTTGAAATTGGATCGCCACTGGATATCTTAAAATAATCTTCTTCCTAATTTAAATTAATTTTCTGGTTTGTAACAATGATGATGAAGGTATACTTATTGACATATATACAATCTGTGTTGTCTAACTTACTAAATAATAAGAGAATGAACATATATAATACTCGAAGAATAACCCTAATGCCCTATCTATAATCAACTATTCGAAGTAAAATAGCTCAAGGGTTAAGTTTTTCTCTCAATTCAAGAGATTTGGTATCTGATTTTTATCTCCGCCTAGTGAGCTCTCTTACGATATCGCCCATTGCCCTTTTATTAGTTCATTTCATTACATTGATCAACTTTGATGCATATAAAATTTTCTTTGATTTTTACTCTACATTATAATACTTAACCCTATAGCTTACAAGTATACTGGTTATACTAATTATACAAATTGTCTTGGCCTCTTTTTATGATTGCGACAATGAATAATTGCACATAGAAAATTGAATTTTTTTTATACACGGTAATTAACGAGTGGACCGACACAATCCATCTCAGAACGTGCAGAGAGGGAAGGGGGATAAATCCAAAGAACGCGGGGGTGAGCATTCGATCCTCAGAGACGGGGGAGAGTGCCACTACACAAACCTCCTAATAGGAAAAATAATGAATGGGCTCAACGCTCAAATTACATTTTTGTGAGATAAGTGAAAGTGAGCTGATGAACTAAAAACATGTACATGTCATCTTGTCTGGGGGGCCATCTTTTAGGCTAAGTAGTTCTTTCACGAGACACATAAAAGAGCGGTTATTATAAACACAGCCAGATATAATTTTTTTAAAAAAAAAAAAAATTCTCCAGTGTAACATGTTTGTTTTGATCGGCGTCGTTAAGTGCAAGCAATATATTACTAAATTGACAAATTTGATTGCAAACGAGAAACGAGGATCGTAATTTCTTTAAAAAAAATTATACTAAATTTTAGGACTCATTTGCTATAATAAATGGTGTCCCAATATCTCGACACGCGGGCTGTTACACTGTATAAACATATATGCCAAAAAAAAACTCTCTATTTTAAAGATATGCTTAGCTTTACAAATGAATATCGTACATTTCAAATGCATGCTTATTCAAAATGAAGACTTCATAATTAAACATCAAAGTATGAACACTATTATATTTTCGACAATAAACGTACGTACAACAATACACATCCAAAAATCGGCCGCCGC
>SNQN01009284.1:0-25942 GCA_008642245.1 Bassia scoparia
GTTTGCTTGGTATTGGGCATTCATCACAAACACGGGGGAATATTTTGAACCCTATCGACATTTTGATGAACTGGTTCATAACAAAACCAACTAAGGCAAACCTCATAAGTGTTTTACTAATATGTGTGGTTAAGTGTTTGTTTTCACGATGTTGATTGATTCAAGATTGTCCCTTAAAGGAATGATGATAATCTTCAGGACGAAGAAAGAATTTCCGGTCTCCTGGATACATTAAACTGAGCTCAAGGAAGACAGCTCATCTAAAAGGAAGACCTCGAGTTCCTTCGGCAGCAATTGCCTTAAATAGTTTTCGACGCATTTTTGTTACAATAGATCTAGGGTTTAGTAATTTTAGCTTTATTGTTAGTTGGCAAGTATGGTATGAAATATAAGCTCAGACAGAAAAAGAAGAATATTCCAAACTACTAAGCTTTGTTGAATTAAAATAATCTTAAAGGATATATTCCAGTCGGTTTGTTAAAGGGAAATAACAACCTTAGGTATCTTGTAACTAGCCATTCCTATTAAATAAAATCGTCTTACAAATTGTTAAGATTATTTTCTGGCGTTTTTTATTTTCTTAAAAACCTCATATATCTATTAAATTATCTTTTTGTTTTAAACACGGTTTTAAGTGAAAAAAATCCTTATTCGATGTAACGGCAAAAAATTAATCCTAGTAGACAAAGGCGAGTATTGGAAACGTCGCTCTTAAGATGGCGTTGAGTTTATCAAGCTAACTGATGAGAGAAAAAATAGAACCTTATACGACCCACAATCATTATTATTGCCAAACATGAGAGGACATGAATTCCACATCGTAGGTGGGGCCTTAAAGCTTTAGATAGCTTAGTGTCCACAAATAAAGAATTTTTGGTTTTGACAAGCTAAAGCCCTTATACACGGAAAAAAACTCTGCTGACACCACCCCACCGGCGATCTCTAGGAACTACCACCCCTCAATATAACGGCAGTGTTCACTTTATAATAATGGAATACAACTCTGAGAACTACCTTATGATGAATTAGTAGCAGAGGAAGGACCAAAGTAGTTTAGTTATCGAAGTCAGAATAAAGAGACAAGTGAGCACAATAACACGAAAGAACTTAAGCCTTGAGGAATTGTTTTTGCAGATTTTAAGTATACAGTTTCTACTAGATAATCCAACTGAGCCCTGATTATCTGAGAGTATATCTACTTTTAAGATGGCTTGATTATCAAGCTTAAACTGATTGAAGAAAATACGGAACCTTTACTCGGGAATAAACTGTCGAAGACACATGCACTCGCGTGATGTCTTGGACATTGGCTTAGTCAAGTATCCACTAAGCATCACTCCTAACCAAACATAGGCGAGTTCATTATGTTGGAACTACTGTTATGCTTCCCACGCTTACACCATATACCTCACTCTACCTAAAATACTCCCTCACTTAGTCCAATAATCAAAACACACTGATCGAGCAACAAGAAATATTAGAGCTTTCATTCTTTCCTACCCAGCTGCCAAAGTCTTTAAGGTAAAATTGAGTTGTAAAAGTGCTTATGATCTGTTGATTAAGCAAGGGGTTGTTGAGAGTAGTTCATAGCCGAACGGGAATTCATTGGAATCGATCGAGTCTGAGAATGTGGACAACAGAGCGGGTTCGGTTGCAAGGGTCCCAGATTTCTCATTGCAAATTGAGAACGACGGTTTCTCTAGATTGTTAATTCAGGTGTTTACCTATTATAATAAATACGAAGTATGGCTGTTGCATCAGGCACATTTTCCTCTCTTGGCGTTTGTTTTCTGAGGTTTCTCTGTTTGAAATCTCTAGTCTCGAGGACTGGTTTCTCTTGTTAAGTTTCTTTTAATTCCGCCGAAAAAAAAGTAACTTAAGTTCCTCACACTACATTCATCCCCCCCCCCCCTCTCTTGTATTTGTTCAGATCGACATCCAACAATCACGTTTTCACATTACATTAATCTTTGTCATCATTCAAAACCAAAACCAGAAGACACACAATACCTAACACCAACAAGACATAAAGTCCCACGAAGCCACTTTACGAAATTCATGGAAAAAATGAGGGTTTCACCCCATCCCCATACCCCCAATTCACTACTCACAATTCAAAATCAATAAACAGTAACCATTTATAGTATATAAAATTTAAAATTCAAAGCTAAAAATCAATCAATAATGAAAAAATTGAAGCTAATAACAAACTTATAATCATTCCCACAAACACAACGAAATTAACGAAACAGATATAGCCTCACCCTAAATTAAAAAAAATTACACCCTCAAAAAAAAAAATTAAAACAAAAAAAAAAAAAAAAAAAACAAAAAACAAACAAAAAAAAAAAAACAAAAAACTTCCAAATAACACCTGTCAAATATTAGAAAATATGCCTTGCCTTAAAATGTGGTCATCAGATAATTCATAATAAGTTTCTACAAAAAACCGGTGATTAAGCTTCCCAATTAATGTTCAATAGTTCGTGACGAGTTACTGATACTGTGCGAATAGGGAGGCTTACCAAGGTTTACATGAGATCTTCAACTTTGACAAAACTTTGCTAAATTCATTGGAATAAAATTATCCATAACCTTTAGGACTCTCCAAAGTGTGATTCACTCTTGTGGTTGTATTTTACTCAACAAAGTTCTTTTTTTAGCCCTAATATCTTTTAAATCTTTTACCTTGCACTTGATTGAGATTCTATTTGCTCTCATGTTTTCTAAATGTCACCTTAGTGCCTATAATCTTATATTACTCGCCATCTCCCAAGGTTGATGGAACATATTCGGACTATGTAAGATGAATGAAGGTATAGGAAGCCCTTGTAGGGTTTATGTAGTTTGTAAAAAATTCGATTGTAGTGTGTTGCCTTGAGTTTAGCTTTACGTTAAGCATGTGATTAAGCTACCTTTTAATTCTGCCTGCTATTGAAAGTGGGATTAGTTGTACATTTATGTTTTTGCCAAAGTACGTTTTCTACGATCTATTGTTGTGCTTCATTGGTCTCGTGTTCTAATTTCACTTATTTTCCTTTACTCTAAGATCTTTTTTTGACAAATTAAAAAATAAAATATCTTTTTTTAAAATAAAAAATAACCTTCAAAGAAGAACCCCACTATCCATGCTTGTAAGGTTCATTGACAAGAGCATGTCATTGGTCTACACTATTTTGGGGGAAATTTGAAGACTTCCCAGTAACATTGGTGGCAAACAAAAAATGGCAATTGGTGGATATTCATAGGGAGTTACTATAAGAGACAGATTCGGGGAAGGGTGTTTGAAGAAAGATTAAACAAATACATAATTTGGGCGTTGAAACATGCAGATTCCATCCTCACTGCTTGTTGCTTAAGGTTATCGGAAATAGAAACTAAGATGATCAACACTATTTTGGCGGGAATTTGTTACAAGCACTGATACGTAGAAAGAGAAGAATTCTGGGAAGAAGAGTGTTTGGGTGATAATATAACAGCGAAAATACAATGGTTTTTTTTGGATCAGATTACACTATGTAGGTCTTCAAGTGTCAAATGATTTTTATATTTTTATATTCTAATTATTAAACCATTTGCTACATGTTTGAAAACATAATTGCTGTATCGCCTTAAGTTAAATCATATCTGTTGTGTTCATCCTATTCCCAGCCTGGTATGATTCATCCTACGACTATGAACAGTTGCATTGAATAGGGGATTCATGTACTTAAGCTAACCCCGATCAACATAAAAAGAGAACCAATAATGGGTCTAAGCCATTCTCCTAACCCAAACCACTACTAGGTGCTATACACGCTATTTTGGAATTTCACTTCTGCGAGTGTGTAGTTTTGAAGCATGATAGCATTTGAAACTTTAGTCAACAAAATGACAATAGTTATAATATTCACTACGGCCCTGTCTCCGGCTGAACCAAAGTTTGAATCTTTGGAGATAATTTGTGGGAGAAGAATATATGCCAAATACTCCTCCTATAAAATGAAAAACGGTATATGTAATTTTAAGTCCAAAAGATAAAAATTAGATGAACTTAAAATAGTTCCATAATAAGCTAGTGCATTCATAAAGCTAAGGGTAAGAGAATGTATTAAAATACTAGATTAGATAAAACAAAACAAAACAATAACTCTGTCAAATTCGAACTCCCAATCCAAAATCGCAATTAAACTAGTCCAAATTAATCATTTAGATTTGTATCTTTTGGAATTACAATTATGAATCCAATGATTTGAAATTAGGAACTATCGAATTAGATCTGAATCAAAATTTTTGAAGTTCGAAAAATTCAACTTCCAATCCAAAATCGTCCCGCAAATACAACACACAACATATATTATTAACGTATAATATGACATATGATATAATACTGATAATATACATTATGTATTATATATTATGTACATTAAATAGTTAATAAACTATATACTAATATAATAATATATGGAGTCTCAAATTCACTGTAAACATTGTTAATTAATTATGGTAAATCATATAGTTCGAACGAATGCCCCTATATTTAGTTCATGAACAATTTGTTTCAATCCGCGTGGAATATTATTTGTAGAAGCTATAAGCTTTGATCATGCTCTTAACATGAACTAGAAAAAACTTTTTGCGGCCTTATTTTGTTGAGAACTCTCGATAAATGTGGTCGTTTGGTTCAATTTGAGTTTTAAACTGCTACATCCTAATGTACAACATTAATGTACTCGTAACATGATTTGAAATACAATGAATACGTTGGTTCAAATTTCAATACAACTTGTACAGAAAAAAATTCTATTGGTTTTCTATCTTAGGCAACGTGTACTATTTTGTTCAATATCTTGGTATTTTCAAGTCTTTAACTATCTTATTATGCTAAATTTATAGAGTTAGGTAAAATTTAGTGAAATTTGAAAATCATGTGTGTTTAACATATCCAGCTCAAATTATATTTAGAAGATGATTTGATGGTATAATCGAAGCTATTAAACAATAGAGCTAAACTAAGGTGATTCTTTTACTTACAAGAGTAGGACCTTCACTGGAAGTGAGCCATGCCTTATTTAATAAAAGCCCTCCAAAAGTTAGCTTCAAAGAAAAAAGGTAGTACACAAGGAAGGAATAAATATCCACATTTGCTGCATTTAAGTGTATAAGATAAAAAAAACATCATTTCATCGTGCTAATTTAATTCACTTATGTTTGTTGCAAACTCTGTTCACCAAAGACTTATCCTAGTAACCTTAGTAAATGAAGTACATTTTCACAAGAGATTTTGTTTGTGGGGTGACATTTCAACTTTATAGTAAGTTTGACAGTAGGATCATTCCTTGATTAATAAGGACTGTTGTCAGTTGTGGACACACAATAAAGCAACATGATCTGCTCTATTTTTTTCACAATCCATGACTTGTGAGCGATATACCTTGTCAAGCTTTTCTAGAATAAGCAAAGTCAACGCTTAGAAGCAACTAAGCGTCATAACAACATGAAGCTCATGCTTGTCGGACCTTTTCTGGAATATTGTTCTTTGTTGTCAATGTTTTGCGTCACTCTTCAAATCATTCAGAATGCCTCATCAACCGGGAGCTTGTTTAGTTGGACACAAATTCCCAAATCAAGGTTAGCCTCGACGCTTGCAGTTAAAACATCATAAAAACTTTTCACTATGATCCATCGATTGTAGCCATGCTAGGGACATGCTCTTGTATRGTCTTTGAATTTTCCCATGTCTCTCTCAATGTTTCATCCTCTTGTTGAGTAAAGTTGGTGATTTACCTCCTTAGTTCAGATGTTTTCTCCGGTGACAATATTGAGAAAGAAAAGCTTTTGTGACCTCCTCACAAGTTGTCAATGATCCTCCAGAACGGTCCTCAAACCAATGTTTGGCCTTGTCCCGTAGAGAGAATTGAAACATAGTATTACAATTAACTGTTACATTGCATCTAATTTAATTTGCGTTTGTTCATGGCTTTAGTTTAATTCCACTTGTTTTTAATTCTCTCAAGTTCCCTTATATGAAGCATCATTTAGGAGTAATTACGTTAGCAAGATTATATTATTATAATTAGTAGCAAGATGGGAAACCCCCAACATCTTATACTATGTTACCGACTAAAAATGTATCGGTTGACTTTGACAATTAATAGATTAGTAAAACGACTAAGAGTTTGACGAATAACTTCAATTGGCGACAATCAGAAAGAAATAAAAGATTGTCGACTATGATACTTAGCGCTTCTCCCGCAATTCATTCTAACGATAGAACACAAGCGCTTGAGAGAATCATGGGAGAAGCGGCCCAACAAAAGAGGCTCATGAAACATCAGATGACGAAGGAGACTTGGGGGGGGAAGTACAGAGATTCAAATATGCAAAGAGCGCAAAGAAACCATCAAAGGTTAATAAACTGCTAGTAACCACCCATGATCTCCACCATTGAGTAGCAGAAAAACAAAAACAAYAATAACAACAACAACACAATCAAACAAACATCTATCTTTCTTAGCATTTATGAAACGACCCGTCTTATTATAGGTGCATTGGCGGAAACATACACTAAGTTGGGGTCACAAAAGATGCGGAAATTTAAAACTTCCAAAAGTAGACTAAAATAAAAGTTATTACAATCCAATCCAAGGAGCAAACATCTCCTAACAACTTAAATAGTTCAAAACAAGACAACTAATTACGACTTATAAAAGGGGAGTCCTAAGTTCTCTCAATAGCCTCTTTCCCCAGCAGTTTGATAACAGATCATTCCTCGCCTGCATCATCTAAAAACCATAAAAATTTGCCTCTTTGTGGCCAGTAACTAGACCATCCTTAACACACATGTTCAAACTTAAACATAGAATTAATGAAAGGCTTAAATAAGAAGAATTCAATTCATAGTCAACACGYGACAAGTCATCATAGTCAAATAGAAGTAAACCAAGTCAATTAAAAACCCAAGAGAGTCAACCAAAACCAATTAAATCCAAAATAAGTTAAGCCAGTAAAAAGTAAACAAGTTAACATAAATTTTCAAGTTGTAATTGGAACAAACGCAGTGAACAAATTCGCGGCTCACTAAGCCTAGATATAGTCAAGGCGAACCTCGAGTCAACCAAAATGATATAACCCTGTCTAAGAATGGCCAATCTCTCTCATTTTCCAAAGATCCAACATAATGAGAACAACAACTAAATCAAAAACCAATCTACTATAGATGTGHTGCCCGATCGAAGGAAGCACTATGCACTTACCCAACGATTCCCAATTATCAACAAAATAGGACATCAAAGATCAATTCCAAAAACCAAATCCAATAACGAAACCAAATCAAATCCAATGTTCTCAAGGTACCACTATGGACTTACCCTTAAGAACCCAAAGGCCATAATGACCATTTCCAAAATAAGTTYCACAATTTCGTSAAGTAGATTAAAACCAACTTAAGGTCAAAAATCAAATTCGAAAGCCAAGGCCAAAATCAAGTTTCAAAGATCAAAGTTCACCATTCAAACCTTTGGCAAAACAATTGAGAAAGTAATTTAAATCAAAATGCACATAGAAACAAAATAAATTCTTTCATAATCCATGTAATTAAGCATGAGACCAAAAAAATTAGTTAGCACAAAAACTTTATTTTGAAACCCACATGACCACAACTAAAGATTACATTGTTAAAGGAACCTAGTTAAAAACGTTCTTATTCATTAATTCACCAAAATTAAGCCAAAACTCATCAATAAAATTAATAAATAAATAAATAAATACTAGATAGGTACCATTCTAAATTATGTAGGACTGTTTAAGACACTAAAAGCAAGTTATTTAACCATTTGCTAATAATAGTAAAATTGGAAAACCCAACCGGAATTACATCTTAAATTTACCAAATAACTCAAAAATAATTATTAAACTTAAGTAAAGGTTAAAGATCAGTTTTTAAGTCCTAAAATTATTAATTCGTTGCTATTTAAAAATAGAAAACCAAACAGTCAATTAAAGGTCTTAACCATTAATAGATTAATACTTAGAAATTCAAAAATAATTATTTAATTAACCAAATTAATTTAGGTCATTAAAAAAGGATTTTAACACATTTTAGTATTAAAAATCAGGATATTTATTTTAGAGCAAAGAAATAGTTCAGAATTTATAAATTGTTAAACCGCATCATGACAAATTTTCTAGAAATCCTTTTTAATTAATTAAATTAACCAAAATTATCCAAATTATTTTGGATCATTCCCTACTGTTTGTAAACCCTTTTAGATCCAGAAAAATGTGAATTTTTTTTTTTAATTACGAGTATTAATTTCAAAATCAAACAAATTGCAGAATTTAGTTTAGGAAATAGAGAAAAACAATTTATTTGAGGCATTAACTTAATTACCCAGAAAAATAAAATTATACCAATATTTTAAGGGATTAACTAAGGAACAAATAAAATTTTCCAACAAAATAAGCACAAATTTGCAGAATAAAATCGGCAAAAATCACCCCAAAACCGATTAATTCTTTTTTCAAAAAATTGCATTAAATTATGCAAGTCACGAAAATTACAAATAATAATTCTAAATTAATTCTAAATTATAACAATTCATGGAAAATTATTACAACCAGAAATTTGCGCAAAATATAAAAACATATAATTTATCAACATAAAACCGATTACCAGTTCCAATTTTATTAATCCTAAACATGAATTCTATGTTTAAATAGAACAAAGTGAAAGAAAATCTAGTTACCTGAATTTTGGAGAACAATAAACCTTAAGTGTCTCACAAGAAACCTACCAAGAAAATTACCCAAGATTTGCAAAATACACTATTGAATCCAAGCTTGAGAGAACCAAATAAAACTTCAAAGATTGCTCCAAAACTCTTTTTTACGGCTGTCTAATGAGAAAGATGAGAGGTTTTGCTTTATATATTTTTTTTAGAGAAAGACGAAGAAAAAAAAATGGTTTAAGTGCACCATGAAGAGTGGAATTAAAAGGACTAAAAACCACTCAAAAGTCACCCACATAACTGGCCAAGGGAAAGGAAGAGTGGGAGTGATTTTGCTAAATTTTGAAGAGGAAATATGAAAGGCTTTGCATGTACTCAAGGGTTTAAATCAATTGTAAAAGAAATAAAAGAGTAATTCATGATTAGAAAAACCTACTTAAACTAACACACTTAAAAATCCTCCATTTTACACGCCTACTAGGTTTAGTGTACCAAAATATAAACCTCCTAATTAGACTAATTTTTCACAAAGAAAGTTGGTCCAAACAATCAAAACAATTATAGTAAATAGTAAAAGATAAACAACAACTAATACTAATACTAATACTTAATACTAATACTAATACTAATAATACTAATAATACTAATAATACTAATATATTAATAATAATAATAATAATAATAATAATAATAATAATAATAATAATAATAATAATAATAATAATAATAATAATAATATAATAAATAATAATATAATAATAAATAATAATAATAATAAAATAATAATAATATAATAATAATAATAATAATAATAATATAATAATAATAATATAAATATAATAATAATTATATATATCATCTAGAAGAAAAGCTAGACTTAGAGAGAAATTACTAGGGGACGCAATTAAATTATGCCATGGAGAAAATCTGAGGTATTACAATTTAGCTTTTTAGCCACACTTGGCTTAGTAGCAAGTATATTTTAGAGTAGCGTAGCATAGTTCATCCTATCATGGATCAGTAACATGTTCGTTGTTTTCCTAATTGTGTAAACATGGAGCCGGTAATCATCCTTCCCTGTGACATACAGTTGTAGTCTGACTCTATCTCTAATTTAAATGGATGGCTTTCTTTTCTCTTTATTGCTGTTTGTTTAAGCCTCATTTTTATTCCACAACAAGTTTATTTCCTAGCATTCACATCCCCTTGATTTTAGTACGACCTTAGAAACCATTTTACATTATCGAGGTTATCGATATAATCAGTAAACAATAGGGTGTTCAAAAATATCCGATCCAAAAATCAGATATCCGATTCGGTTTTTAAGGTTTGGATATTTCAAATCGAATATTCGAAAATGTTCAATCGGATATTTTACACTTTCGGATATTCCGAAATATCCGCTTTTTCATTAAATAATAAATAATATTAAAAATATAAGAAAAATAGCGTAAATAGGTAAAAAAACATGCATTTGATCCGTGGTCCGATCAGAAATTTCGGATATCCGATCGGATTTGGATCGGGAGTTGTTAGTTTGGATATTTTCGGATCGGATATTCGAACTTTTTCGGATCGGGATTTCCCCGACTCGAAAATTTCGGATCTTCGACATTTCGGATCAGATCGGATTATCYGGTTTGAACACCCCTAGTAACCAGAGGGRCAACCCCCTACCGAACCAAAAACAACATTGGGCAGTTGACTTGTTGGTGAAGTGCAAAATCACCTCAACAGACTAATATAAGGTGTTTGACTTGTTCATGAAGTGTATGCAAGAATCGCCACAGTAGAATCTAACGGAAAGTTAGCAGAAAAATAACATTGATGTTACGATTATGATAAAAATACAGTTCTATCAATGGGTCCCCCCAAAACAAAATCACTATAAGAACTTGTAAAAACATAGACGCATGTCAATGAAAAATTCCATGTTATATATTGACGTGTTTTTAGAATTTKTAAAAACATAAGCCTACCAATAGGAATTTTCACCTATTGAGTTCCCTGTAGTTTTGAATAATGACAAATAGTTGATAGGAACATATATTTTGATGAGTTGAGAATATGTTGAACCCTAGATTTTAAGGAATGACAACCAAACTAAGAGCAAACTCATGTGTGTATTTCTAATAATGTGTGTGTTAAGTGTTGTGATTTCAGGTTCAATGCTTCAAGGAATCTTAATGGGATTATTATAACCTTAGGAGAAAGAAAAAGTCTATGTTATTATTGAAGTGATTGAAGAGATCATGGAAGAAGCTCAATCTCAAGGAGGTTCGAGTTCCTTGGCGTAAATATATGAATCGAAGATTGAAGATGCTTCCTGGAGAACATCTCGGTATAATAGGTCTACAAGTTTATATTTTTAGTTTTATTGTATAGCTCGACATTAATGTGTGATTAATTGGCTCRAAAATAAAAAGATATAAAATTAGGGTTTATGGAATTATGTTTATTAATGGATATAATTTGAAAAGTTTATAAAGATATTTCAGAATAAATCCTAGGTAATTTTTATATATTATAAAAAATAATAAAATCTTTTTATAACGAATAAAATTATATCCTGTTAGATATAGTTTATAAATATTACTTTCGTATATCTTTGATAAATGATTTTAATTGAAAATGTATGTTTTAATGATAAAACGGTTTGATGAAAATGTTTTCCTTGATTTGGGGAAAATCGATTTTAAATAATCACAAGGAAAACGTGTGTACGTTGAATACTTGTTCATCAAGCTAATATTGATTGAGAGAATTAAGGAGGTTAACGGGTATATCCTAACTACCTAAGATTGTGTGATTATGGACTTGCAGTCCAAGTTCCATTAAACACTACTCCCTACATATAGYAGGAGATAGTGTAGTGGTGTACTTATACTTCTTTGATCTCACGCTCACATATCACTATAAATACAATCAGTTGGTAATGCATTAAGACACACTTGAGCAAACAATTAATCTGAGTCTTTTAATTCACACAAGTGYCAAGCATCTAGATTTGTTTTTGAGTTGTAATTGCTTCATCAAGAGTTGTCTTGTTGAAGTCTTTGACCCGTTGATTAAAGTGGGGTTGTGAGTGAGGAGTTCATAGCCGAGAGATTTCATAGGAAATCGAGATAGAGTGTAGCCAATAGTGAGATTGGTTACGAGGGGGTTCTTTAGTTCGTGGAGGAACTTAAGAATGGTGTCTCTAGTTATATTAGGTGTGCATCCTGATATAATAAAGATGAAATCCTATGTTGCATCAGGTCACAGTTTTGTCTCTTGATGTTTGTCTTGAGAATTTATGTGTTTGGAAAACTTGTGTCTCTAAGTTTATTGTGTTAAGTTTTTAATTCTGCAAAATTAGCTTTCCCTCAAATACAATCTACCCCCCTCTTGTATTGTTCAGTCGATTCAACAGAATAGTTGAGGAAAGTTGTTCCTTGGTCACCTCTATTGGTGTATTATGATAATGTTTTATCATGTAGTGTGTTATTTGGATGAAAATATGAAGTGGTTTTTAGGGCCAGTTATTAACTCATTTAGCTCCCAATTTAGCTTCTTTTGGTGTTAAATGCACACATTATTTGTCCCATTAATATCCTCCAAGTCTACCTTGAGTTTATGAGCTTTATGTGATTTTGACACATTTTGAGTATTTTGACACCCTTGCACTACTTTGACATTTAATTGAGTGTTTTGTAGGTTTTTAATGTCAAGAGAAGAGCATTTGGAGTCTTGGGAGAAATCCTAACAGCTTGGAAGAAGCCTTAGGAAGGTTAGAAGGAAAATGGAAACAAGATCCAAGTCAATTTTGACCTATATCCTATTTTTTTATGTAACTTTCGTTTTCAAATCATTTGAATGCGAGCCTAATTGGGTTGGAACTAGAGATGCAGGGATTTCCAACGTCATATCACATGTTTAATCAAAGGTCTACATCAAAAGTTATGGGCATTTTAAATCAAATTTTTACGCAGGCCAGAGAGTTTGAGCGACCGCTCAGTTTCTGAGCGACCACGACCCTGTTTTTGAGCGGTCGCTCAGCCGTTGTGCAGGTTTAATTTCTTTTTTGGGCCTTGTTTAGAGGGTTATAAATACACTTTGAGAGCTTTTCATGAACATTCTCATTTTCTTTTTTTTAGGTTAGGTTAAAGAGAGATCGAGAGAGAGAAAGAGAGAGAGAGAGAGAGAGAGAAGAAGAGAGAGAGAGAGAGTAGCTTGTAATTGCAATTTCATTCAATCAAACATTTCAATCAAGTTCTTCATTTGGTAACATCTCAATTTTTTTCTTTTGCTTCCATTTATTGCATTTTCATCTTTTTTTTTGCTTACTTTTGCTTAGAATTCTAGTAGTTTATAAATTGTTAGAACTTGTGAATTTAGCTTAAATCGACTTCTAATTATGTCTAGTGTTGGATTGTTGTCTATTTCTTGTTTTATTTCTTTCCAATCATGAATAGTTGTAATTTGTTTTCTAGGTTTATGGGAATGAACGAACTCATAATTGATTGGAGGCTTTTGACTTGTTAGCTTGATAGATTATGGGAGAGTAGTTTGAAGTGTTGTGAAGCTAGGGAGTTGCTTGTGGACAAAGTCATCCCTTGTATTGTTGGTCTTGTTATGCTTCGTCTATGAGTGTTTAAGATTACTTTCATGCCTTTGGACTATGAATTGATAGTGCCTCGAGAAGAAACTTGAGAGTTTAGGATCGTAGGTTTGGTCTTGCTTTATGGTGGTCTAATTGGAGGGTAAAATGGTGAGGCCTTAGGATACTTTTCATACTTGGTTTTAGACTCAAACTCGATCTTGATTTGGGGCCTGCAGGATGGCGGAGTATTTAAGTGAGCGATCCTCTTTCCGACATTTTGTTAGGATAGTGAGTCAATCCCGAATTGTGAATTGAGTTTGGGAACATAAACTCAGGGTCTTTGGCTTTTGAAATCTTGTTTGACTTGCTAGTTATTAGTTGTAGATACAATTGAAAATTCTCACAAAAATATTCTCATCAAGAACCTTGATTAAACAAATGGAATGAACTAGTTGTTCCTCGTGCTTCCATTCCCACTATACTACATCTTGGGGTACTTGGCAGGAGTACCAATACTTAAAGAAAAAGAAGATTTTTCGAAGTATATTCGAGAAAAACATGAACATGCAAAGATTCATTCGAGGGAGGTTTCGAAGATATTGAGGAACATGAAGATTGTCTAAGTGTGAGTTTAGATTAAGTCTTTCCTTGTATAAAGTGCATGAAAATAATTTGTGACTACTTGTATTATAATTCGTGGTCTTTACACTACTAGTTGAAACAATATTCACTAGTGGAAAAATTGTCATAGGTAACCATCATTTTTGTACTTTAGGTAACCAACATCGATGGTTACCTCTGTGGCAGTTACCTAAAGTGAAATTATTTGTAACCAACAAATTGATGGTTACAAATAACATGTTATTGTAACCACTTTCTAAAATGTTGGTTACAAATACTCTGTTTTTTTACTTTGACTATTGATTTTGATTGGTTACCTAAAACACATTATATGTAATTGACACAGCATTTGATGGTTCATTAAAGTACATTAATATGTGACAAGCATGGATTTGATGGTTAAAAATAAGAATTGCATTTGTGTGTGTGTGTCTATATATATATATATATATATATTATATATATATATATATATATATATATATTATATATATATATATATATATATATATACTATACTATACTAGCTTATCAAATGAAATTTGTAACTCACATACATTTCTGAGTTTCATATTAATCAGTATTTGAATGGAGATTTTGACAGTATCTCGCCTAAAATTAAACATCCCAAAATATAACCTATTTCATAAAACTCAAATATATTTAATACACCACCAATTCTTATCATCAAACATTGATGTCATATCTTATACATCAAACATTGATGTCATATATCATCCAAAAAACCAACTAATACAATATCCATCATGTTAGACTATATAACCAAGATCACTATATATCTGAATAGATACTTTGTTCGAAAGAATTTCGTCCATTGTTCACGAACCTCGTTCTATTCATTAACAATGTACGCCTTTCTTCTTGCAACAAATACTACAACAAATGCACGAGAAAAGATAGAGTCATCTGCACATAGTTTGCACATACTACCTAGGAAGTCATGTATATTACAAGAATACAGTCTTTTTGACCATTTCTATAGCCCTGTAAGAAGCTAGATAAAATCATAAGATTCATAACCAACTAAAACACAAACCCAAAGACTTTCATGCAAAATTCAGAAGCTAGATGACATCATAACAAAAAAATCGTAATAGCATAGTTACACATAATAAATAACATGATTGTACCTTAGCTTGTCCATTGGTTTACATATTGAAACCCAAAAACAATTAGAAGTAGACCAATCGGAATAGCACGAGGATCCTATCATACACTAATAGAACAATATTAAAAAATAATATCAAATTAAATAGCAATCTAGCACTCACATAACACTAAGATCAAGTGAAAGAAATATTCTGATATGCAAAAATTCGTTGATTTTTAAAAAGCTTTTGGACTTATTTCAAATAACACTCACATTCGGAAAATTTCAGTATTACTTATGAAAGTCTTGTATTTTGTGCTTGGATTTGTTGATGAACTGAGATTTCTCGAGTCTTTCACTTCTCTCTTCAATCTTCCCAACACGTTCACTTCCAGCCATGTCAACCAACCAAAGATTGCTCTTTGTCCATTTTATTAATATTTTTCCCTTTAACAGTCACACGCAACAAGCTACAAAAAATCAAGATCAATCAATCCAAAAACAATTGTTTTTAGATTATGGCATCTCAGTGCAAAAAAAGAAAATGTAATGTCTTTGAGAGTAATGAGGATATCCAGGAAGATTACCAATGGGAACGGCTACTACATTCGTTTGCATTGGTTGATCCTATTGTCTGACTCAACTACCCGTTTGAGTTACTCCCATACTTCATCTTCACCATAAAAACATGAGCTTCAACTAGTCCGAGAATTTCTTGTGTGCCATCAGGAGCTTGTTTTATTCCAACCTGAACAAAAGATGCAAACCCTTATAAAATGTACACCTAAACAGCTAAATATTTGCTTGATATAGATGAAGAACAAACAAGGATAATAAATAAAGGGAATTCTATATGGTAGACCCCAGTTTTACTTTTTCTACATGGTAAGCTTTTTGAAAAAAAAATGTATGGTAGACCCCAGTTTTTAAACAACTCAAAATTTTCAAAAATCTTACCATGTAGAAACAGTAAAACTGGGGTCTACCAAATAGAATTTCCCTAAATAAAATTATAAACCACTTACAACTGTATACTTGAACAACAAAGAGAGTGTCACGTGTACAGGGTAAGAAGGGGGAGAGATAGCACATGTAGGAATATCACATAGACACTCACAGCAGGATGTAGGATGTCACACACCAGAAACACAAAAAGGTAACAACAAGTATTTTCGGTTCACAACTTCAGAATTTTAAATTCTCTATCAAAATTTCATACAAAAGCTGCATGGAACCAATTATACCAATTATACTGAAACATACCACAGGTAAAAATGGGGAAAGAGAGAGCGCATTATGGTGTGTGTGTGTGTGTGTGTGGGTTGGGGGGGGGGGGGGGTGTTTACAAATTCACATAGACACTCATTGTAGGATGTAGTTTCACAAACGTGAAAAGGTAAATAGAAGTATTTTCGGTTTAAAACTTCAGAATTATAAATTCTCTATCAAAATTTCATGTGAGATCCCTTTAAGTCATAAACATTCTAAAAGGCATTAGGCCCAAATACATGATCAATTTAAACAGTTTCTTGAAGAATCAACACCAGCTATAGTTAATTCATGCTCCTAGGATGGAGGGATTTCAACAATAGAAGTCGACCTGATCAAATCAGAATCAGAAATTGGTTCAAAAAGAATAACAAAAAGGGTGACGATACGAGGGGAGGGGCTGTGGAAGGTGTAGACCTGATTCAGAACATGTAACAACAGCTTTCCTTAGGGTCTATGCTACCTCAGCAACGTGCCTTAGGTTCTGTGCAAACGCAGTAAAGCCCAACAACAGCTGTAAGAAGTCACAGCAGGTTTTGTAGACGCAGGATAGGCCTGCCTTCGAACTCGTACAGGAGAAAGTAGGCAGTAGCAATAGCGGATGCAAAACAACAGTGGAAGAGAGTAAACAACAAACAACAATAACGAACAATCATTAACTCCCGAAGACAAACAACACACAAATCAAACAACAAATAACAATTGAAAAACACTAGCAATTCAGCTCCCAAAAAACCGAAAATTATTTTTTCATCTCGGTGAAATAACATGAAATGTTTGAAAAGATAATACCACTTTTTTTGGTGAAGAACTAGAAATTCATAATCACAAGCTTGCAACCAGAAAATTCATACAGATTCCTCTCCAATTTTGGAGTGAAAAACTTCTCAATGACTAATCTATGTTCACTTAAACATTATTTCACCCCACACCACCGTCTCCTCCTCCAAACCACATCCCCTAAACTACCCAAAAGCCGACGCCAAAATCGAACTATAAACCCTAAATCAGATCAATTCAGACTCCAAACCCTTAGTAAATCACAATTCAAACCAAGTTTCGAACCCTAAATCTTAATTAGATCATAATCTAAATAAATAAACACTAAATTCAAACAAAAAAATCCCTAAATTAGGGGAAAGAAAGAAGAGGAGGCGACCAAACCTTGTGGTGGTGAGAGGGAGACGTGTGATGAGTGGAGCGGCATCGGAGCAGTAGCAGGAGATCTGAACACGTAGCGGCAGTGGCCGGCGAATGGAGGGAGATCTGAGCAGTAGCAGCGGCGGGCGCAATGCGTGTGAAAGGGAGTTGCTTGCGTGAGGGAGATGGTGAAACCGTGAAAGGGAGATGTTCAAATTAAAATGAAAATGAAAATTAAAGTGTATGCATGTGAGCCAAATTAACATGTGTTCCAAATCAATATATTGATATTTTGACTAATACTATAGGTAACCAACAAAGTAATATGGTTACATATAATTGGTTTAATAAATCTAAAATAAATTATTTGTAACTGATATTTTTTTTGATAGTTACTTAAAATTTTATTTGTAACCAACATTAATGTGATGGTTACAAATAATACCTATATGTACCAACTTTGTTAAATGTTGGTTACAAAAAAGTAATTGGTAACCAACAATGATCATGATGGTTACAAATAAGGGTTACTTATAGCAATTTTCTACTAGTGATTTCTTCGATAATTCTATCAACTCAACAAATTATCTTGTTCAAAAAGATTTTGATACTATTTTTCTTCTTAAACATTTTTAGAAAATTGTAAGATAATTTGGTAGTACAATGAATTAAGAATATTTGTTATTCATGTAATTTGGACAAATGATCACGAGATAGTTTTATATTCAAAGAATAATCATATATCCCTGATTCTCTTGTATATTCAAGGTTTAGTTACAGTGAATAATGCTTGGGCATTTGAATATTCTGAAGTACATTATTCAAGATTTTGTGAACTTGATAAAGCGTCTTATTTGAGAGCTTAAACTAAGACAATATCAAGCAAGAACCAATTCAACTTTATCGAGTTCAATGTTTGTGCTTTGGACATTTCTCTTGTAGCTTTGTGAATGAGTATTTGACAGTATTTGAATTGTAGTGAATCATTGACATTAGAGTAGTGATTGGGTAGCATTGAGAGTAGAGCTGGCAATGGACATTGGACTTATCCTAGACGTGTTTGATCCGACCCATTCATAAGAGTCTCGGTCTATTAAATTTTAGACCCATTGTATCTGGTCGAGTCTAGGTCCTGACAGCATGCTTCGGGACTGGCTAGGTCCCGAAACATCAAACCCAGGCTCGGTTAAGGGCAGACCCGTTTTAATAAATTATTAATTTTTTTCCCAAAATCCTAAACTTTGTTACAACTTGTTAACAACTTAAAGCCATTTTTTCCACTCTGCAAACAAAACTCGTTGGTTTGCTTCTTAGTCTTCTTCCTTATTCTTTTCATATTTGCGAATTTGTGTCACTAAAATCTTCATTGAACACTCATAATTTGTAATGTTTTGTAATGTAGTAAGGTTTTATGAGGTATTTTTATACTTAAGCAATAGTCGTCACTCATACAAGGGCAAAATAATTAAATGAATTTAAATTTTTTATTTAAACATAAAATAAAGAAAGACTCATTAAGGACCCTATAAGGACCCGTGGACCAGTCAGACTTGTAGGGTCTAGGTCTAGGTCCCAAAATTTCAAACCCAACGAATGTGGATCGGGTCTAAATTTCGAAAAATAAACGGGTCTGGGTTTGGGCGAACCTTACCCAAACCCGACACATTGTCRTCACTATTTATAAGAGTTCATTTGCAAGTGATTCTAATGAGTTCAAGTGCGATTAGCACACTTTGRATGAGTGTGRGGTTTTCTTTTTGTGTGAGTTCAATCACAAAATAGTGAGTGTGTTGTTTTTATTATTCGGAGAAGATTTTTTTGTGCGAATGAGCCACAAGGGTGGGGTACATTTACAATGAGGAAGGAGGTATGAGGATTCGAACCTTTGACAATAAGGATCAAAGGTGGGATTGAAGCCACTGCTCCAAACCCCTTCCACATTATTTAGAGTAGATTAATAAAAATAACTAGGGCATGAGGACATAGACATAGTTGTTAAATCATGTGTGAGCTGTCAAGTTGGTTAGAATTCTTTGAAACTAAAATTTTGACTGACCAACTCACTGAAACTGAACTAAAAAAACTAAATTGATGCAAACTGATACTTCGTAACTGAAAATAAAATAACTGTCAGAAGTTAACTGGAACTAAACTATAACTGAACAAAACAAACTAAAACTAAACTACAATTGATTTGAACTAAACAAAGTGAAACTGAACTAAAACAATTTGAAACTAAAACTTATTGCTTAAAACTAAGAAAACTGAATTGAACTAAATTTAAACTTATTTGAACCGGAACTTAACCGAAACTGAAACTGAACTACTAACCAAATTTTTAWAAAAATTATTATTCCTCAATTTTTAAYAATACATTAACCAATTATACATTTACTTAAGTTCTATATTATTTTTGTGAAAAATAATGTATTAAATTATAGTTTAACTCAAGTATGCTATAAAATATACATTTCATTTGTATTTCTTTTATAATTTTAATTCTATTATGAGTATCTTTTGTCTCTGTATACTCATAATGTTTTTTTTGTAACCTTTTAGATTTAGACAACAAAAAGTTTTGATTGTGATTGTTCTAGTAATCTATTATTTTTATAGCGTGCAAATAATTTTTTTGTTTGTTTTAAGTATTGTAGAGGAAATGTTATGGATTAATGATTCTTTAATATAATAAAGGAAAATAGATTCATAAATCCTACAAATGGCAAGGTATGTTAATTTTATTCTCAAATTTTCACTCTCAAATCTCACGTGCACATGAGGATATCAACTTGCGCACTATTATACTATCACTTTGAATTAGTATTACATTAATACAACACTTGATCTAACTTCATATCGACATTTGCATCTTGATCATAATTTGATCATAAATATCCAAACTCTTAGAATTTGCAATATAACATTGATCATGATTACTAACTTATTGTAAATTATAAGCATAGAAGGTGCATTTTAAAATTACTTTATAATATCGTCAAATTAAAATAGTCAGTAAATGAAACTTATTTTGAATTATGAATTTGAATTTTAAATTTCAATGTTATGAAACTACGACAATTTCAAAATTTCTATAATTGAAAAACTTTGGATCGGAAATGCTCGGTTGGAAATATAAACGATTCAAAAATACAAATGGGCCGCTATACTTCTTGGGTTCAAAATCAGTTAAATCGAAACTAACTACTATAGTTAACCAAATGACTGAAATACTAAACTAACACCCTCACTTGTGTATTCTAGTTTAGTTTCCCAATTAAGATCAGTTTAGTTATAGAATTTAAGAGGTACTCATTCATCCCTTTGGAGTACTTGGGAACCTCCACCACCTAGATATATTGACATGTCTTTATCATCAATCTTTGATACATGGACTAATACATATAGACAATAAATTGATGTCAAAACGATCACAGTAGACAAAGTTTAGAATAAAATAGACTCACGTTAGATTGCTAAAATGAATTGATAAGTTACACAAAAAATAAAGTTACCATAAATTTGTTACAAGTTACTTAGAACTATCTCTCAAAAAAACAGTCCTTTATATCATATTAATACTATTTTTTATTTTTTACTATGTACTATCATTAAATATCAAATTATCACATTATCACATGGTATATGAAACTCGAATTTTACAATAACATATATTAATGTACAATAAAAATCATTACTAATTAAAAGTACTTTAACTATTTTTGTGTAACTTAATTAATGAAAAAAATCTAATATAAGGACTTTAAATGTTTTGTTTAAGTAGCCAATTTAAGTACTAAATGTAATTGATTAAAGTACTTAAAAATGGTTAAAGATACTCATAAAAGATTGGGCTACCTCCCAATTAATAACTAGTCGTAAACGAAACTCTATTTAAATAATTAGAATTTGAATTAAAATTTAAATGTTGTAAAATACCGAAACATGCAAAATTTTCTATAATTGAAAAACTTGGGTCGGGAAGCTCGTTTGGAAATACTAGAATAAACGATTCGAAAAATTACAAAATCGGGCCACATATACTTTTACGTTCAAATCACTAGATTGAAAACTAAACAAATATGTTTAACAAAATCGACTAAACTAACTGAACTAAATAACAAAATTGCTATGTAATGGTTAATCAAAATTGATTGACAACTAATTGCCACCCTCATTGTGTCTACTAGTTTCTGATTCCTAAAAGAACAGTTTAGTATAGAATTTTTTTAAGAGTACTCTATCATCGCTTTTGATTCCCAAAAAACTTACAACAGTTATTCAAAAAAAGTCTGTCCATTACGATGAAGTCAAGCACTAGTTTTAATTATTTTTTGTTTTTGTTACCAATATATTAAATAATCACCTTAAATATGGAAACATTTGATTTGTTTTGAATTGCCTAATATCAAATTTTGCGAATAGAAAAGATAAATTATAATTATATTGTCTTCTATATAAACAGTTATTATAATTTCTTTATTTTGTAATTTCTTAATTTATTCTTTAAATTCTTTAATCTAATTGTTAAATTAATTTTATTTTATTTTTTATTTAATTATAAATTAGTTTCTTTAATTTTTAATAATTACTATCCTTGTAATATCAGATTTATTAATATTATATTTTTGGGGAGTTGTTAATTGCAAGAATCTAACAATTTGTGCAACAGTACGTATTAATAGATTTAGGGGATGTGTAATGGAGTTAGCTTGATGTGAGTAGCAATGTTAATGGAAAAATTTGGGTAGAAAAAACTAGAAATGAAGTTAAATGATGATGAGTGACTGACCCATTACTGTGTTACTCAGCACTCATTCAAATTAATAGTCCATTAACGCAGCCCCAATCCCCTCGGCTAGTAATTCTTAAAAATAATGAGTTACAATAAATTTAAAATAAATAAAATTATGATTAAAACTAAAGAAAAAAAACAAATGAAAGTTAAGAATTAATGAAAAAAAAATTAACAATTATAACGGAGTACATAGACAAATGAATCCAATGATCTCCTTATTACAATTAATATTAGAAACCTCAAAACAAAATCAATACTTCCTCCGTTTTTTAATGCTATCCAATAACAAAACACTTGTCGAACACAACTTGACGTTATAATAATAAAATGAAATGAAATTATAAAAACTAAATATTATTAAATTTACGAGACAATCAACGAGATCCCATTGACTATATTTCCATACGTAGTAAGCAAAACTTGATAAAGTGCTTCTTGTGAATAGTGGAAAAGTCAAACTGATGCAACTAAAAAAACGGATGAAGTATGAAAATACGTAACGTAGAGTTCAATATATATGCTAACAAAAAGATTAAATAAATTAAATTAGTCGCTCACATTTATCCGTAATGGATCAGTTTTTGGATGACTGTCTTGAACTTCGGAACTCCCCACCTTAGTTATCGAATATTTGAGTCAAACCGATCACAAGACTAGTCCAGAGTAGACAATGTAGTGGTACTGTAATATGGACCTTGAACTAACTACCCTCATTAGAATTCATTCATTAACTTATTAACGAGCATATGACAGATTATGTTCGAATACGGGTGTCCGAGTCGAACACTTGACTATTTAATAGAAAAAAAATGAAGTAATACTCCGTAGTTAAAAAAGAGTACCGGGTGGAGTGTGGTGTCCAACACGATACTACAACACCCAATTTTTGAGGTACATGAGGGTGTCGGTACATAGCCTTTTAACATCTTAATTAATTATACAATAACATGCACTTCTACTTAGATCACTAATTAATGTTAGCTATTAAGTCTCTTGTTAGACTTTGAACTTCTCACTCTGAAACTTCAAACATAAAATTTCCAATGGGCTATTAATTGAGAGATAGACTCATTCCCAACTTACTTATGAAAACTGCATAGTATTTTTCTCATTCTCCATGACGGATCTCTTTTAAACAAAGTCATAAAAGTCACATTATGTTTGCCTTTAATCTGTCTTTCCTCTTTCTCACCTCTCTTAATCATCCTTCACAATTCAGTTGTCCAACTAAAGAACCCGTGAATAGACATTATCTCATTCCATTTTTCATACTTGATTATTTTATTTACACATAATAATAATACTTAGCTGGTTTGCCAAAATATTAACAATAATAATAAAATGGTACTGAAAATCAATTGAGGCTGGTTGTTGTCTTTCTAATCATATTCCTTGCATTGTTCGTTGCTGATAGAAGATATGATACTGATATAATGGAACAGGTTTCATCAATGATGAGATGAGGAGGAAGAAGGCACAGAAGAATGACAGCAAACTACATACAAACTGGTATAAGCATAAGTACACCATTGACGGACAAAGATAACGAATAGCATCAAAGAGCTCCACTAGCATGCCAATAACAATCCTGCGTCAATCTTCCTCTCGTCCACCTTCCTAAGACAAGTCTTGTCGAGGTGTGTTTCACGAGGACTCACGAAGGCTTAAAAAAAGTATATGATCAATGCAAGAGACGATCAACAAAGATGGAAAGCTGTTTTCGAATAGCATGTGTGGTCTTTGTTCATAGACCTTCTTGTCTTCTTGCCCGCCGGAAAAGCGGGGTAGCATGCATGAATGAGCTGATGGATAAATATGACGAACTCAGACATAGGGGGATGTGTTCTATTATGTCGCAATGATTTAAGGTGGACTTGCGCGCGTTCGTCCGTGTCTTGAAAGAGGTAACTTGTGTAAGCCTAAGAGAATTCTCTAGGTACGCAGAATGCTTCTCATTGAACTGGTTTCTGCTCTGCCTCTTCCCAGGTAAAAAATATATTAAGTTTGTTGGAAATTTTGCTTAAATTTAAAGCATAAGATATTGCTTATATGTGAATTAATGAAATTCATATTAAATAATTCACATATAAAGCAATCCATTTTGTCTTTTTGAAATATATGATATGCAAGTAAGATAGTAATATTTGGCAAGAAAATAAAGTACCGATTGAAAAAGGTTATTAAATCAATAGATAGGGAGAATATAGTATTAATCTAGAGAGATGAGCAAAAAAACAGTCTCCATAATTTCCCCTGTATAGGGGCAATTGGGTGTTGGGTGGGCTGACGGTCAACAGTAGGTACCGAAAGGGTTGATTTTTGACAGCTATACTAGTAGGGGGTTGTTAAGGGGTTCCCATAAGTTGGTGCAAGTTGAATCAGAACTTTAGTGTCATAGATTGTGTTTGTGTGTGTCTGCGCGCGTGTGCACGCGCAAATGTCCCTAGATATCTTGTTTAGAATTGAATGAGTAGTTTAACGAAATGGAGCTGTGATTTTGAATGTTCATGGTAAAAAACAGTTTGCATACAGCRTACTATTAATCTAGCTAATTATCTAGTAGAGTACTGAATTTTTGGAACTGGAAACTATATAGATCAGTTTTTCATTGATTGAATAAGTCTATGTGTTTGATTAGGTGTTGATATGGGGCATAATTCCAAACTTGGGTGGGTCGATGATGATGAACACGAAAAATGTGTTACGATTCATCCTGATATTCCAATACCTTCCGCGGCTATATTTGATTTTTCCACTGTCGTCCCAAATCGTGAAGGCCACTGGTGTGGTTACTGAGACTGCTTGGGCTGGWGCTGCTTACAATCTCATGCTCTTCATAATGGCAAGCCATGTAAGTGTCTGACAAAAATTTCTCTATTATTAGACATACTGTATAAATGTATAATTTGGTAGGTGCAACTTATTAATATTAAATCAATTTTTTGGATAATAATTGCTGCTTCTGATTGTATTGTACTGTATTTTATTGCTGAAGTAGGATTTTCTGAATATAAATATTTGACAGAACATGATCATATGAGACAATTATCTTGATTTTGTGAGCTAGATCTTCGAAAACAAATTAAAGGGATTCCATTGCTGGTATTTATCTGTCAATATTATATTTTACTTTGCTCACCAACATATTTGTTCTTACTGTGAGCACCCAAGTACATCCAAAATGGCATAATCTCTGTCAGAGTCTCGAATGCTCCATGGTAGATACATCATACATGATCTCATTGTTAATTTGTTCTAATAAATTAGGACAAGCTTATTTTGATAGAACATTCTTTTTCGTTTGTTCCTTGTTTTGCTTCGAAAATGTATTTATCTGAACTAATTTGAACATATCTGTACTAATCTGACTGATTTTCTCGACAAGCTATAATTTGAAGGCAGAAAAAAGTCTGTGTGGTAAATAATGTAGGAGTAATTGATTATTACCCCTTGAAATGAATGTAAAACATAAATTAAGTTCCTTAAAGCCAAGTATGGAACCCATCAAGTAATTCAAACTAATCACTTTGATGAATGTAGGTTTTAGGAGCTTGCTGGTACCTTCTATCAATAGAGCGCGAAGAAGCATGCTGGAAGCAYGYTTGCAGCCTTGAGAGACGGTTTTGTGAATACAAATTTTTTGACTGTAGGAGAGTGGACGATGCAGGCAGAGGAAGCTGGTTCAAATCTAGCAATATCACAAAGGAATGTGATCC
>SNQN01009285.1:0-23445 GCA_008642245.1 Bassia scoparia
TGTGTTCCTTGGCTATTCTAATCATAGCAAGGCATACAAAGTGTACAATAAAAACTCTATGTGTGTTGAAGAAAGTATTCATGTTATATTTGATGAAACTAACATACATTTTAATGCTCATGAACTAGAAAATGATGATTTTGAAATAGGTCTCGCAAGAAAGGATGATCCAGATGAAGAATTCAGCAAGCGTTCCAAAGAAACTCCTGCAGTTAGGGTAGAGGAACAACCTGTAAACACAGAAGTTTCTCCACCTAATGCTGAAGGAGAAAGTAATGAGGAACATGCTGAGGAAGCAGAAGGAACAGAGGAAACTCATGTTGAGCCACCTCAAGTTGGAGTTCCCGTGAGAGATTTCCCGCCTAAACCCAAGAAATACCAAAGCTCTCATCCCACTGATCTTATAATAAGTGATATAAATAAGGGAACTCAAACTAGGGCTCAGCTGAGAAACTTCTGTGCCTTCCATGCATTTCTGTCCATTGTTGAACCGAAGAATCATGAAGAAGCCCTAAAAGATGCTGACTGGATAATTGCCATGCAGGATGAACTGAATGAATTTGAAAGAAATAAGGTATGGCATCTTGAACCCTTACCTAAAAACAAAAAGGTCATTGGTCTTAAATGGGTTTTTAGGAACAAGCTAGACGAATATGGCACAATAATAAGAAACAAAGCTAGACTAGTTGTTAAAGGGTATAATCAACAAGAAGGTATAGACTTCAAAGAAACTTTTGCTCCTGTAGCAAGGTTAGAAGCCATTCGAATTCTTGTTGCCTTTGCTTCTTTTATGGGTTTCAAACTTTATCAAATGGATGTTAAATGTGCTTTCCTAAATGGTTATCTTCAGGAGGAAGTTTATGTTGAGCAACCTCCTGGCTTTGAAAATGAAAATTTTCCTAATCATGTTTTCAAGCTTGATAAAGCTCTCTATGGGCTTAAGCAAGCACCCAGAGCCTGGTATGAAAGGCTATCTAAGTTTCTGTTACAAAACGCATTTAAAAGAGGAAAAGTTGATAAAACTTTGTTTTTAAAAGCTGAAGGAACTGACCTGCTTGTTGTTCAAATATATGTTGATGACATTATTTTTGGTGCAACTAATGAGAAACTGTGTAAGTACTTTGCTGATCTTATGAGTGGTGAGTTTGAAATGAGCATGATGGGTGAGTTAAACTTCTTTCTTGGTTTGCAAATAAAGCAAACTGAGAGGGGGAACTCTATTCATCAACAAAAGTATATCAAGGAACTTCTGAAGAAATATAAATTTGATCAAGTCAAAGTCAATCATACTCCAATGGGAGTTGGAACCAGATTGGATGAAGATTCCCAAGGTATTTCTGTAGACCAAAAAAGGTATAGAGGTATGATTGGTTCTTGTAGACACCTGAAAATATGTCTCCCCAAATGAGTAATCCGTGATGAAATATACCGCGTCTCGCGTTTGTTTCGACTCAGAAAAGATGCTTTGAACTCACGAAAGTTGGAAATACGTGAGGTCGTACTCGGAATTATTGAGCAAAGGTCACTTACAAGGCAAACATATTTTCTTTCGGTTTTCTCGATAAACTCAAAGGTTTTCGAAGGTTTTCAAACAAGTCACACTGGCGATTCTCGTGCTTTTTGTTTTCCATCATGTGCGTCACATTTTTCTGAATCCGCCAATATTTTTAAATTATTTTTCTGATTTTTCTATGATTTTCTATGAATTTTGCAATGTTTAAATACGCAGAATACGCAGAAAATACGTGAATATTAGAAAAATACTCCGGAAATACGTGGAACCTTCTAGAACATTCTAGAAATCCTTGCTTGGAGAGCAAGGGTGTCTAGGTGCGTCGAATCAAGGGGAATCACGAATAAAATCGGAGGAAATCAAAATATATCGAGGTTTTTGGAAAATATATACACAACCATTGAGCGTATATACGCTGAAATGGAGCGTATATACGCTCCTGATGAGCGTATATACGCTCCATTTGAGCGTATATACGCTCAAGCTTGCCATACGAATTTGCCAAATTTCCATAGAAAAGGAGAAGCGTATATACGCTGGGATGAGCGTATATACGCTCCTCACCTGCGTATATACGCTCATCCTCAGCGTATATACGCAGGGTTTTCTGGCCTCGTTTTTGCCTCGTGCCTATAAATACTTGCTGCCTTGCTCAGTCCGGGACGACTTCATACGCACAATTCACGACTCTCTCACCTTCACTTGACACGACTTTCAATACACTTCACACAGTCACGAGACACATCTATACACTCTCAAAACACTCAAAACACATTCGATTTCAATTCAAAGCATTGATTCTCTTCGAATCAACAAGCGAAATAAGGGTATAAATCTGAGATTACTCACCAAAAACCTTTCTTTCACTCTTTTTCAATTCCTTTTGTCTCTTTTAATTTGATTAACCATTATTTTGAGTTTTAATTCAATTAAAGCAATGTAGAAACTCACTTGTTAATCGTTTCATGTAAATATGTAGGATTTTATTCATATTTTCATTGTTTCCATGGTTTTTGGCTTTCATTATTAAACATATTATTATTGTCAATACTAACGCGTTTGTTTGTCTCAATTAGCAATTCAATCGAAAGGCGATTCCTTTGAGTTTTGTTCTAACAATTTGATTATTTGCAGTGACAAGGTGAGGAGGACACACATACATATTATTATGCCTTACTAACCTTTGTTTTTCATGTCTCGTTTGTATATATATATTCAATCACACTTGTATATATTGTTTAAACAAGACCGGAATTTGATCGTTTGTCACATTAAAGTCAGATAATCATGGACGACCGGTTTTCTAAGCACCTTATTAACATTGACTAACAATCAAGTGATCGCCTTGTCCATTGTAGAAGTCTTGGTTTGTTTATAATAGCAACCCACCTAGTAATCAATGCACTTCTCAAAGTCAAATCAATAGGCTCTTTTGAATTCAATTGTTATGATTTATGGAACTACAATGAGACCGAGTAGAGGCCGCTACATGCGGGCGAATTGGGTTACAGATCTGATTCGTACCATGTCCCCGAACCCACGACTGGTTACTTGATTGGACGTGGGGCCATTAATTTGGCACCAATGTTTCGGGCGTCCGTGAATAACCTATATAGGCACGGTGGCGATCACCTCAATTCGACGACACACCCCAACGCATTCACATGCGGATTCCATGGCTCAACTCCATGACACTGAAGCTGAGGTCACGCCCCTTGCCTAAGGCGGGGCGGAGCCCTACAGTTTTTGGCGACTTCACTGGGGATAATCACCATTTGGTGAGTGGACAAACTTGAAAGTCTCGTAGTTCCATAATCATAATCAATTGAATTTTGCTTGTGACCCTTCGAATAGGGTCATGTCCTAGGCACCTTGGTCTCAAAATGGGCATGTTCTATGCTCGAGATCACCTTAAGGGGGGATTTTATCTTGGTTGCATGTGGTTAATTGATCACATGGCTAAGGTAAGTCCTATCCCGCCCATGCCGCGTATGCACGTGTTACGAGATGCGTGCATATAAGGGGTATCTCGGCCATACATCACCAATATTGTGGTGGTGAAATTGGACCCAGCTCTACTCTTAGGCATGGTACACTATCAGACTTAACCAAGCCGACTTATAGTTCACTTAGATCCTGACCTTAAGTGAATAAATTGGTTTTGTGTTTCAATCAATGTGCTTGTTAACTTGTGACTCTTTGTTCAGTCCAATTCTTAGCCACTAACTAAGCCCAGTCCCTTAATCTATGGTTTTGGTTCAAGACATGAAGTTTGTTGATCCATTAGGCCCATTCCAATCCAATTCAATTCAAACTCCATTCGACCTAGAGTCTGACTTAGGTTCGATTCCAATCCAAGAGTCTTAAATCTGACTTAGATTCGACCTTTTGGGCCTTAAATCTGAATTAGGTTCATTTCAATTCCAATTCAAAAACCTTAAGTCTGAATTAGGTTCAATTCCATTTTAACCCAAGAGCCTTGAATCTGAATTAGGTTCGCTTCAACTTCAATCTAAGAACCTTAAAACTGAACTAGGTTCGTTCGTAGACTCAACCCTAGGCCCATTCAATTTCAAGTGGCTCGTAGGTCTAAGAGGTCCTTAATTCTGAAATAGGCCCATCTTAGGTTTGAATCTTTCTCGAGTCTAGCACCTTAAATCAGATTTAGGTCTAGCCCATTCAAATCTACTTTCGAGTCCAGTTCCTTAAGTCCAGAACCTCAAAACTGAGTTAGGTTTGTTCTTAAGAGTTTTCAATCTTTTGTTTCTGGGTTCTAAAGTGTAATTTCTTGATTTCAGCAAGATAGCAAAGACTCGCAACTTGTCTCTGGGGCCCAGAAGAGTAACAAGAAGCCAAACCCGACGCGCTCCTGATCAACAAGACACTTCCATGGCAAACATCGAACAACAGCTTAACGCTATTCTCGAAAAGCTCGAGTCGGTGAATTCTCGCCTTGATGCCCAAGAAAAGAGCATTGGGGAGCTGAAGGAAAAGAGGACCCAAGAAAAACCTCTCGAGTCTGACGGGGAGGGAGAAGACGATGCTGAAACACCACTTCCTCCTCCAAAGACTGAGACGGAAAAAAGGGTGGAGCAACTAGAAGAGATGGTCAAGAGGATGTCCGAAAATTCAGTTCAAGGGCCTCGTGTTGCTGATTATGAGATTAAGGGCCAGCTTCCCAAGAAGTTTGTCATCACTGATTTGCCCAAGTTCAAGGGAACTGAAGACCCAGAGGACCACCTCCGCACTTTCAACATCTCAATGGTTCTCAAGGGAATGAGCAAAGAGCTATTCACTTCGGTGTTCCCTATTACTTTGGACACATCCATCCAGGTGGTTTAAGACTCTGAATCAAGCCAAGCTCGATGACTGGGAATATATCAAACACGAGTTCCTAAAGCAGTACAGGTACAATTCCCAACTTCCTGTTGGTCTCCGTGAACTAGAGGCCACCAAGCAAGGGGAGAGAGAAAATTTCTCTACTTTCCTTAATAGGTGGAGGGAGAAAGCCGCTCAGATGACCAATCGACCGAATGAGGAAGATCAAGTCCGCATGGTCATCAAGAACCTTCAGCCCAAGTATCGAGAGCCACTCAAGTTTCAACCCATTGATTCATTTACTGGGCTCTACAAGGTTGGCCTCCTAGTTGAGGAAGATGTTCAAGCCCAGAAGTCTAAAGGTAACGGTGGGGGCTTTAACAAGAAATGGTGGCTCCTCCTTTTCCAACACTGATCAAATCAGCCACATCACCAATGACAACTCTTCTAACCATCCAGGCTCTTTCAACAACAGGCCTCGAGGACCACCAAGGACATTTCTTCCAATTGGTATGACTTATGAGCAGGCTTTTGATAGACTAACTGCAAAAGGTGCACTTGCTCCTATTGGACCCACTCCAGACCCTTCAGATGATAAGAAATCTAGGAATTGGAATCCCAATGCCTATTGCAAGTTCCACCAAGGAAGGGGTCACACCACTGAGAATTGCATCGTTTTGAAGCACAGGATTCAAGACATGGTTGAAGATGGTCGTCTCCCAGTTCCTCCAGCGGCGAAGGATAAGATCAACATCCAAACCAACCCACTTGCTAAACCATGAGTCACCCCAAGGCGTGGGTTAATGATCCATGCGGCCTTCTTTAGATTAAGTCATCGAGTCCTAGTCCTAGCACTATGTTCTTTTCAATTCGTTGTCTTTTGAGTCTATGTAGTCTTTCAAAATAAGCCATGTATGTCTCAAATTTTCTTTCATCAATAAAATGATTCATTTTGGCAATATTATTTTCTAATTCTATGCAAGTCTCAACACTCATTGGCCACAATTGGTTTAATCTAATGCTGATTCAATTATTCAATTTGAACAATGCCCCAGAGAGGCCTTCTTTCACAGCACCACAAAATGACTCCTCCCTTCCATTCCCTTTGTCACATCAAATCAAAAACCCTTGCAACCTTTTGAGCCACAAACACTATCAATTAGCCTATCTTTCTTTCATCACCCACATCTACCTAACCCTTTGGACCAAACGGTGCGTAGGAAAAGACACGTGCAAAAGAAAGAAAAAAATAAAAGGGGCAAAAAGAAAAAGCAAAAATCAAAGTTCAATACAAAAGTTCACAAATGCAAATCCAATCCAAAGTTCAAAGCCCAAATCAAAAAGCAAAAGTCTAAAAAGCACACTGCGCACCGTGGGTCACTTCATAAACATCAAGCCTCTTTCAACCCTTAAACCACAGCCTCACATTACAACCACAAAAGCCCTCTCACACGAGGCATTGTTCAAATCATCACCAGAACTACGTTGGTCTGATTCCGTAAGGATACGTAGGAAGCCTCTTCTCGAGGTTCGACCGCATCAGCATTAACATTAAATCATTTGAGGCCTTTTGAGTGCTTTGACTTGCTAAGAATTCGATTATGGTTTTGCCAGTCTAGAACCTGACATAGACTCATGTTTGAACCAACATCATTAGCCAACCCAGCATCTAGCCACATCTTTGACCCTTAGTCACAAATTTGACCCTTTTTATTTCTCGAACCATAGCCTATTCTTTGGTCACCTTCAAGGACTCATTGACTCAATCCCAAAGAAGTAAAGCCACCTGACCTTTGGGTCAGTACATCTTGTTGGGGGAACTCATCCATCCACCTTCCCTATGTTGACTCTAAGCCGTAAGCCACGTTGTCCCAAAGTCTCGCTGGGGGGCTCGTTGTCATCATGGCTCCTTAACTTCCAGTTGGGGGTTTCTTGTCTCCTCAGGCCCTATTACGTGTTCAAGTCTATTGCTATCAAGTGGAAATCCTGAAAAGTCACTTTTGACCCTGTCTCTTTCCAATCAAAGTCACTGTCTCGCCAGTGTTAAGTCAAGTCACAGTCTCGTTCAAGCGTCACCTTTCCCTAAGTCACTCTTCAAATGACACTCTTCAATTGGCACTTGATACTAGAATTAGACTCTAGTATCGTCCTTTCATGTCTAGAACCAGACCTAGACGAGACCCTTTCAAATTCAAAGACTCTCTCATGTCTAGAATCAGACCTAGGCAAGTCACTTTCAAATCATGTCTAGAATCAGACCTAGACAAGTCACTTTCAAATCATGTCTAGAATCAGACCTAGACAAGTCACTTTCAAATCATGTCTAGAATCAGACCTAGACAAGTCACTTTCAAATCATGTCTAGAATCAGACCTAGACAAGTCACTTTCAAATCATGTCTAGAATCAGACCTAGACAAGTCACTTTCAAATCATGTCTAGAATCAGACCTAGACAAGACACTTTCAAATCATGTCTTGAACCAGACCTAGACAAGCCACTTTCAAAGACTCTCACAAATCATGTCTTGAACCAGACCTAGACAAGACCCTTTCAAATTCAAAGACTCTCTCATGTCTAGAACCAGACCTAGACAAGACTCCTTCAATGACTCTCTCCAACCATGTCTAGAATCAGACCTAGACAAAGACCCTTTCAAATTCAAAGACTCTCTCAAATCACGTCTAGAACCAGACCTAGACAAGCCACTTTCAAAGACTTTCTTAAACCATGTCTAAAACCAGACCTAGACAAGGTCCTCCCAAATTCAAAGACTCTTTCAAAATCAATGACTCTTGCCACTCTCTCAATATCAAGGTCACAAGTTACAAGTCAACATTGCATGCAAATTTCGCTAGACATAAAAACAGACCTATGTTGTCACCAAGGTAGTCCTTAATCCTGAATAAGGGCTATCATTTTTCAAGTCAATGCTCATTTCTTCGGAAAGCATGGGACGCACCGGCATTTCTCCAGTCAGCCAAACGGGGAAATGATCGCTCAAGGACTCAGACACATACAAGCACATCGAACCGCATGGGACACGGCTACAGGTAAAACTAACCTTTGTTTTGCAGGTACCGGCGAAAAAGGGTAACTCAGGGTCGCAGAACGTCTTGAGTTGCTCTCCGTCCCGAATCGAATACTTTGACTTTCGTCTTACGAAACTTACGTCTCTCCAGACTCAGTCAAAGTGGGGGCTTCTGTAGACACCTGAAAATGTGTCTCCCCAAATGAGTAATCCGTGATGAAATATACCGCGTCTCGCGTTTGTTTCGACTCGGAAAAGATGCTTTGAACTCACGAAAGTTGGAAATACGTGAGGTCGTACTCGGAATTATTGAGCAAAGGTCACTTACAAGGCAAACATATTTTCTTTCGGTTTTCTCGATAAACTCAAAGGTTTTCGAAGGTTTTCAAACAAGTCACACTGGCGATTCTCGTGCTTTTTGTTTTCCATCATGTACGTCACATTTTTCTGAATCCGCCAATATTTTTAAATTATTTTTCTGATTTTTCTATGATTTTCTATGAATTTTGCAATGTTTAAATACGCAGAATACGCAGAAAATACGTGAATAATTAGAAAAATACTCCGGAAATACGTGGAACCTTCTAGAACATTCTAGAACTCCTTGCTTGGAGAGCAAGGGTGTCTAGGTGCGTCGAATCAAGGGAAATCACGAATAAAATCGGAGGAAATCAAAATATATCGAGGTTTTTGGAAAATATATACACAACCATTGAGCGTATATACGCTGAAATGGAGCGTATATACGCTCCTGATGAGCGTATATACGCTCCATTTGAGCGTATATACGCTCAAGCTTGCCATACGAATTTGCCAAATTTCCATAGAAAAGGAGAAGCGTATATACGCTGGGATGAGCGTATATACGCTCCTCACCTGCGTATATACGCTCATCCTCAGCGTATATACGCAGGGTTTTCTGGCCTCATTTTTGCCTCGTGCCTATAAATACTTGCATGCCTTGCTCATTCCGGACACGACTTCACACGCACAATTCACGACCTTCAAACCTTCACTTGACACGACTTTCAATACACTTCACACAGTCACGAGACACATCTATACACTCTCAAAACACTCAAAACACATTCGATTTCAATTCAAAGCATCGATTCTCTTCGAATCAACAAGCGAAATAAGGGTATAAATCTGAGATTACTCACCAAAAACCTTTCTTTCACTCTTTTTCAATTCCTTTTGTCTCTTTTAATTTGATTAATCATTATTTTGAGTTTTAATTCAATTAAAGCAATGTAGAAACTCACTTGTTAATCGTTTCATGTAAATATGTAGGATTTTATTCATATTTTCATTGTTTCCATGGTTTTTGGCTTTCATTATTAAACATATTATTATTGTCAATACTAACGCGTTTGTTTGTCTCAATTAGCAATTCAATCGAAAGGCGATTCCTTTGAGTTTTGTTCTAACAATTTGATTATTTGCAGTGACAAGGTGAGGAGGACACACATACATATTATTATGCCTTACTAACCTTTGTTTTTCATGTCTCGTTTGTATATATATATTCAATCACACTTGTATATATTGTTTAAACAAGACCGGAATTTGATCGTTTGTCACATTAAAGTCAGATAATCATGGACGACCGGTTTTCTAAGCACCTTATTAACATTGACTAACAATCAAGTGATCGCCTTATCCATTGTAGAAGTCTTGGTTTGTTCATAATAGCAACCCACCTAGTAATCAATGCACTTTCAAAGTCAAATCAATAGGCTCTTTTGAATTCAATTGTTATGATTTATGGAACTACAATGAGACCGAGTAGAGGCCGCTACATGCGGGCGAATTGGGTTACAGATCTGATTCGTACCATGTCCCCGAACCCACGACTGGTTACTTGATTGGACGTGGGGCCATTAATTTGGCACCAATGTTTCGGGCGTCCGTGAATAACCTATATAGGCACGGTGGCGATCCCCTCAATTCGACGACACACCCCAACGCATTCACATGCGGATTCCATGGCTCAACTCCATGACACTGAAGCTGAGGCCACGCCCCTTGCCTAAGGCGGGGCGGAGCCCTACAGTTCTCTTCTCTACTTAACTGCTAGTAGACCTGATATTTCCTTCAGTGTAGGTGTGTGTGCAAGATTTCAATCTAACCCTAAGGAATCACACCTCTTGGCAGTTAAAAGAATTTTTCGATATTTAAAAGGAACTGAGAACATGAGTCTCTTCTATCCTAGAAGTCACACTTTTGACTTGAAAGGATTTACTGATGCTGACTACGCAGGTGATTTAGTAAACAGGAAAAGCACCTCAGGAACACTTCAGTTCCTCGGGTCTTGTCTTGTCTTGTCTCTTGGGCATCAAAGAAACAAAACACAGTAGCACTATCTACTGCTGAAGCTGAATATGTAGCTGCTGCTGCATGTTGATCTCAAGTTCTTTGGATCAAGCAACAACTAAGAGACTATGGACTGAGGTATGAATGCATTCCAATTTACTGTGATAATACAAGTGCCATTTGTATCTCTAAGGATCCAGTGCACCATTCAAAAGTTAAGCATATACATATAAGACATCATTTTTTAAAGGATTATGTTGAAAAAGGCTTAATCAAATTAGATTTTTGTGAAACTGAAAATCAAGTAGCTGATATTTTGACTAAGCCATTAGCAAGAGATAGATTTGAAAGGATGCGCATGGAACTTGGGATGATTCAACTATCCTAAGAGGTGTTCCAATAATCTCCCAAGGTATGATCTTAAACATTATGTATATATGTGTCTCATGCACAATTTTATGTGAATAACATTACTCCAAGTAGTGCATGTATATTTCTTGTGTGTTAATATGAAACCACTTGTGAAAATTAAAAGCATGCAAAAATTGTATAGTCTGATAAAGTGTAAAGCACAATTTGTTTTGTTCAATAGTTCAAGTCCAATTATTATCCTAAACACAAAACAAATTATTTTTATCTTATATTTTTTTCCGGCTAAATTCAAAAATTAAAATCTCAAAAATATTTTTATCCAAATTAGCTGTATTGCATTCAAAAATTAAATCTCCTAAATTCTCTCAACCGGATGCAAGATATATTTGGTTCATTGCATATAAGTATCCAACTATACTTGTCAAATCAATTGAATCCAAGAGAAAAGAGTTACTGACCAAAATTAATAACCCTCTTCTCTTTTGACCGCACAAATCCATCCCCTCTAATTTTCACCACACAAATCAAAACGTCACCATCACCTACTATTTAAACATGCAAAACCCCTTCCTATACCCACAGTACTCTCAAAACTCACTGAACTCTCAAAACTTCTCATCTCCAATTCAAACAAAACCCTTATTTTCTTCCCAAAATTCACACTTCTCACCAATGGATATCTCTCCAATGGCCACAATATCCTCTGACCCTAAAAAGGATGCAAGCAAGGCCATCGTTGAGGGCTTAAAGAAAAGGAAATTCGACGAAATCAAAGATGTTTGGGAGGAGTTGGGTGATCAGATCCCCATGGAAGGAAAATCTCATGTCCGGGCCAGAATTGAAGCTAGATGCACAAACTACATGATGGGCATGGCCATCAACCTCGATTGGTGCAGGGCATGTAAGTTCACACAACTTATTGATATTCTAGAATATCAGGGTTGGACAAACTTGTTTGAAATTGGTTACAAAAATGAGCTGTCTTATTTAATCATGGATCAGATTAATAAGAGTTTTAATAATGATAATGGAGTTTGTTCTGTTAAAGTTAAAAATAGAACTATTGAGTTTACTGCTGGTGACCTAAGTGAGGCATTTGGGGTGCCAAACGAGGGTTTTGATGATTATTTTAAAGGTGCTTATGAAGAAACTGTTGATGGTGGTAAAGTGAGAAAGTCGTATGAGGGAGTTTGCATTGATAGTATGGTTGAGTCAATTGGCGGTGACCCTAGTCATGTTAAAACCAACCACAAAAACTTCTCCCCCATTCAAAAATTGCTTTTTCATCTTGTCTTCCGTTCCATAATTCCAAGAACTCAGCACAGAGATGAGGCAAACCACTTGGATGCCCTTCTCATCTACTACCTTGAAAACAAAATACAAATCAACTTTCCCTCCTTAATGATCAAACACCTAACCCACTGTATATCAAAGAACATGAAAATTGGGTATGGTAACCTCCTGATGACTTTCCTTGAAAGCTTTGGGATAAAAGAAACCAAAGAAGTCCTTACAATGCAAACAAATCACTTCATTCAATCCAGTACCTTACTCAGACTAGGGTTACTCGTCAAAGATGGGGAGTGTGTGTTCAAGGAACAGGAGAAAGATGAGGATGAGGAGGAGGAACAGAAGGTTGCTGAGAAGGAGGAGGAGGCCGATAAGGTGAAGACTCCTGAGAAACCTGTGACTACTGTGGACGAAACGAATGAGGATGAGGAACCACTCATCAAGTCTGTCAGTCGCAGAGGAGGCAGAGGCAGGGGAAGAGGAGGAGGTGCACTCAGAAAGAGTGGGAGGAACACGAGGAAGGGCGCTGACAAGGAGACCTTGCAAACCTTCTTCGACCTAGATGAGGATGAGCCAAAGAAGGACGAGTCAAAGGCGGAGGAGCCCCAGAAGGCGGAACCAAAGACAACTGAAGTTCACCCTCTATTGTCCCAAACTATCGTGGATGACATGGGTGCAGCATACTTGCAGATTGACAAGGCACAGAAGAAGATTTTGGCCAAGGTGATTGAAGTCCTGTCAGAGTTTGCAGGCCTCTGAAGATCTTGCTTCATCCTTCCCCTTCCCACTAGCAATTAACCTACCCTACCCCTATTATTAATTATCAAAAACAATGGTCTGTACCTTAATATTTTGGATTCGGTTACTTTTTGTATAATTAGCTTTTGAACATGGGTACTTATATTTTCTTTCTTTGAACTATTATGGGCTTTATATTTTAAATGATTATATGCTATGCTTTGATCATACTTGTGTGTGGATTGTTAGTCATATTTGAGATTATGTGTATTGAAAGGGTACAGCCAATATACTTTCTATTGGTACTGTGCTATGAGATATATACATATACTGTGTTTTTGATGAAAGCCAAAAGGGGGGAGAGGAGCAAACCTCTTTGGTTTGACAGGTTGATGATTAAGTTCTAGCATCTAAGTTGCTCGAGTTCCTTGCTGAATAAAGAAGCATGTATAAGGGTATTAATTAAAACTTCCTAAGTTTTTGTTTCTCTTATATGTCCTGTACTGAATTAGTTTATAATGCACTAACACACTATTGAATTCTGATCTAAATCGGTTTAAAGAGTTTGCTTGGTTTGGCATTCATCAAAAAGGGGGAATATTGTTGAACCCTAAGTTTTGATGAATGACACTCCAAACCAACAAAGCAAACTCTATGTGTTAATATCTAATATGTGTGTTTAGTGATGTGATTATAGGTTCCAGGTTTCAAGAAGTCTTAATGGAGCAAGGACATCCTTAGGAGAAGGAAGAAGTTCCTGTGACTTAACTGGAGCTATGGATGAACTCAAGGAAGAAGTTCGAAGTCAAGGAAGGTTGAGTTCCTTGGAAAAGATGACTCGACATTGTGGTACAGTAGATTTAGGGTTCTAGATTTATTGTACTGCTTGGTAATGATACATGAAATATTGCTCAAAGGATAAAAAGGAAAATAATATTAAGTTTGTGATTTAATCTATTAATGAATTTTAATCCGCTATTTTGTGAAAAGATATTTGTCTAATAAAGCCTAGGGTAATTGTAAATATGATTTGATAAAATAAAATCTTTTTATAAAATATTAAAGATTATTTTTCTGTTAGAATATTTCTTAAAAACTATATGTTATATCTTTTTGGATTAAAACGTTTTATTTTTGAAAGAATGTTTTCTGATTAACTGGTTTGTTAAAGAAGGCCCTTTAAAATAGGAAAATCAGTTTTGGAGAAAACGTGTGTTACTGGAATTCACAAGCCAACTGACTGAGATTTTTAAGGAACTAAAACGGCTATATCTGACTTAGTGAGATCGTGGAGTTATGGAGCTTGTTGGTCAAGTTCTACTACAAGCATTACTCCTACAAAAGAGGGAGTAGTGTGGTAGTGGACTTACTACTTGCCTTCTACGCATTCATGATCACACTATAAATATAGTCAGCTGGAAATTAACCAAGACACACCTTGAGCAAAGAATTCAATCAGAGCTTTATTTCATATTGTTGCCAAGCATTAAGGATTGTTTACATCGAGTTGTAAGTGCTTCTTTCTGTTGATTGAAGCGTGGGGTTGTGAGAGAGATTCATAGCCGAGGGATTTCATAGAAATCGAGTTTGAGAGAGTGTGACCAACAGAGGGGTTGGTTGCGAGGGTTCAAGAAGTTCTTTGAGAACTGAGAACGAGTGTCTTAGATTGTAATTAGGTGTTGCATCCTATTATAATAAGACGAAGTCCTGTGTTGCATCAGGCCACAGTTTTTTCTCTCTTGGCGTTTGTCTTGAGGGTTTCTGTGTTTGGAAAATTCTCTTTGCTCGTGTTTCTTTCATTAAGTTTCTTTTAATTCCGCGAAAAGTCACTTAAGTTCCTCAATACAATTCACCCCCCCTCTTGTATTGTTCAGTCGATCCAACAGAATGCCTACTTGTATGATTTGCAATTGGGATTAATAGAGAACGGAACTTCCAGGATGATATTGTCAACAACATTTCAGGTACATGTATGTATTTAATTACACCAAGTCATTGTTCAAAATGATACTTTTCAAACCATTACTTAATTAAACTGCGGGTTCTTGTTCTGAAATCGGATTGTCGTAATCCACATTAAGGAAGCCATAGCACATTACTTTACTGTTCGAAATTTGAATGACACCTTTGTGCCTGACCATCTCTATAAGATTGATGAGGTGGTTACTTATAATGGTGATTGATTTTAATATATAGATAAACACACACACATTTGGCTTAGCTTTAATGTCCTACTTGTCTTTAGGTGTTCATTCTGATATTTGATCTGGAGAATAAGCATTGGTTATTGTTGATTACAAATCTGGAGAAAGAACAAGTTTATATCATTGATTCACTTGGAGTTTCTGTCAACTGCCATACTCTTGCTACAGATATGGTATGGTACTAAATTTGTTATTTCAATTTTTAATCAATGCTATTTTAAAATTGAACTACATAGCCCTACAGGGGTATTCATAAGGTGCTTAAAATGGAAAGAAAAATATCAATAAAGCATTTAATACCTTGATTATTGTTTAAATTTATCTTGTTTTCCTAAATTGTTTCCACTAATATCAATGAATTAGAGCTACATATAACATAATCCTTTAAAATTAATACATGAGGTGGAATGTTCATCAAATGAGGTGTGCTTCAAAGAACCTTCAGAGAAATTGTTTGGGTAAACTGTTTGAAAATGGCAAAAATTTTGCTTATCATATCGTAAAGGTCAAATTACAGCCAAATGAGTACGGTTAGAAAGTTCATTCAAGAATTTTATAACATTGCTTGAATTTTTTTACTATTTGCCTTATATCAATTCCTTCATTAGACATGATTGCGGAATGTATGTTATCAAGTATATCGAGAAGTATATTGAATGTGGTTCAGTTGAGGGCATTGTGCATATCTTCTACTCAGTAAGCACATTATTCTCTTAGTTCATCTATCACCCAAAATGTTTGTGGTAAGTGCATTTAAATTCCTCAACATTGATATTTTTTTGGCAGACCGACGAAATGCGTTTGGAAAGGCTAAAGTGTTTGGCTAAACTTGCAATGAGCAACCATAATTCATTTGATAATATGTCAAGGTTGATTGGCAGTAGAAACCACAAGAAGATTTGATGTATAGCTACTATCATTTGATAATACTATTTGACATTATTATGTAGTCTGATGTCTGATGTACAATGTTTTATTAAAGTTCAGCATTGAGTTTTCATGAAATATTTATGGAATGTTCTACATGATTTCACTCTGGATATTACCTTTACAACCAGTAGGGCTATTTGAGTTGTGTCCAGAAATACATTAGGACATCGCTAAGCTTAGTTTAGGCCATTGACCATAATCAGCATGGATAATACTAATTAAAATAGGATAGAGCCACATTTAAAATAGGATACAGCCTACGGGGTACAATTATCTCCTACCATTCTTTATACACTACATAAAGTTCTAATTAATGTGTTCAACAATATATCACACCATCCCATCCGAGTACACCAAAAAAAATGTTAGAATCCATTTTTCATCAGCATTATCATAATCACAACTATCCGATCACACCATCCTATCCGAGTACACCAAAAAAAGGTTAGAATTCATTTTTCACCGGCATTCTCATAATCACAACTATCCGAACACTGCAAAGGGATCAGTCTTATGTTTTTATCAATGCGTTCGATTGGACACGACCCTTGAAGTTATTTTGCTCCCATTGTGTTAGTGACAGCAGAGTCTCAACGCGATAGGTTGTCAAATCTTGAAATTAGTACCAAAATTAGTTTATGAGCAACAAACAACTCAAAATTCAAACAATTCCAAACACGCTAGATATATTTTTTTTATGCAAAATAGGCAAGATTTCATTAAAAACTTAGGAGGAGTTTACAATAATCTCCCTAACATACAAGTCCATCACCACTGTGGGTGGCTCAGTACCCATTTTACAAAGGCAAATCAAACACACCTGAGAGTAATTTTTAGTAGTTCACTGTTTCATGTTCTCCGCTTCAATAATCTTCATAACATGAACTCCATAGTCCACACTGGGATTTCAAAATCAAAATAAATTATGTCATTAATTCAAACTCGCGACAACTACACTAAACCTGTAATCAAATAGTAAAAATGCCCAAAAATCAGTCCAAATAGCCCACCCGTTTGTTTGTCGTGGGGTGTTCACATTCACAATTTTCCAATTTGAAATATTATGAAATCTCCCAGACCCAGGAGCCTTACTGGACGACAATATCACGGACAAATTCTCAATCTAGATTACACAAACAAAGAAATACATTACAAACTAAAATGGAAACTTAAATATAATCCCACAACACAGGGATACTGCAACCTAACCTTTTCTTGTGCATGCTCCAACCGTTTAGAATTATCTCGTTGCGGAAGAGAATCGAGCAGGTAAATTTTGGAGGATACCAGACAAACCACAACGACATACCAATGATCAGGTTTTGCCATCCACAAAGGGACTACAATCTTCAAAATAAATGCAGTCACTTCAGAAGATTCTCATGGCAATAAGACCTCGGATCAAAAATATGATTCTACCTTTTCACAAATGCTTGCATCATCTAGCAGATAACTAGTCTTGACTCCAGGAAAATCCGGGAACATTTTCCTTGTAGCCCTGAAGTTCTTGATCTTCGCATGCTACATAATAGTATACAGGGCAACAAGGTGTAAACACTCACTACTCAATCTAGGTAGATAAACTCAAACACCAAACAAAAGAAATTGTTAACATACTGAAAAAATTGTTGGAATATAAAAGACTTTTGGTCTTCCCAATGTTTGTCGGATGCCAACAAAATCTATAACCTACTCAAAAAAAAGCGTCTCACCGGGTGTATACATGAAATTTAAAGTGGTTGTCAGCGATAAAATGAAAACCGTACCTGATCCACAATTTCACACCCAGGAAACAGGGTACACAGCTGGCACCTTGTAGCATCGATCCATTTAGACTTTATCAATACTTTTCTGTTATGGTATATTATTGCTTAGTCCCTGCCCATGTAAAAGACAACATAAAACATGAAAAAACATTATAGGAACTTACTCTGGATCCCAAGTTTTGGTGTCCGCCACAAAATCTACTACTGCCCTAGCAACTGGGTTCCAATCTTTAATCACATGGTAAATAGATACCAGTCTGATCTTGATCACTTCTCCATCCTGAAATTTGAAAAAATAAGAAAAGAACATCATGTCATCACTATGGTTAAATGTTCCTACAATCCTACAATAATGAAAAGCATATAATGACAGCATGATGATAAAACAATAAGGACATTACCAAACATAATCAAACAAATAAAAACAGAGTTTGAATCCCAACCTTTTTCTCTATGTTCCTCGTTGATCTCTTTGGAAGAGGTACTTCTATTTTTGCCTTTGATTTTCGGGTTTTTCGAGGTGTATCATGCACCATCTCCTTCTCCTCTATGCCCCTGTCTTCCTCTTTCTCCTCCACCTGTTTAGGAGGTTGCTGCTGACTTGTGCCACCTGTTGTCCCACCTAGAGTGTTGTTGCCATCATTCTCATCACCACCATCTTTTCTATCTTTATGTTCACCCTGTTGATTACTGTCATGCCCTTGCCCTTCCTCTTTCTTACTGTCATCACCTTTGTCATCATCTTCTTCATTTTTTGTCACCAACTTTGTCATCACCGTCTTGGTTTCCACTTTTTTCATCATCTTCTTCCAAATTGTCATCACCTTCCTCACCATCCTCATTTCCACCTTCCTCATTTCCACCTTCCTCATCACCTTCCTCACCATCCTCATTTCCACCTTTCTCATCTCCTTCCTTTCGACCTTTCTCATCACCTTCCTCATTTCTACCTTCCTCACCATCCTCATTTCCACCTTCCTCATCACCTCCCTCACCATCCTCATTTCCACCGTTCTCATCTCCTTCTTTTTTACCTTCCTCATCACCTTTTTTTCCACCCTTGCCATCACCTTCTATGCTCATTTCCACCATCTCCGGCGTCATTTTATCCTCATTTCCACCTTTCTCATCTCCTTCTTTTTGACCTTTCTCATCACCTTTTTTTTCCACCCTTGCCATTACCTTCTATGTTGATTTCCACCATCTCCGGCATCATTTTATCCTCATTCCCACCTTTCTCATCTCCTTCTTTTTGACCTTCCTCATCACCTTTTTTTCCACCCTTGCCATCACCTTCTATGTTGATTTCCACCATCTCCTGTGTCATTTTATCCTCATTTTCTCCCTTACTCTTATTCCCCTCTTCGTTCTATACATTTTCCACATTGTATTCTGTTGGTTGCTTATCGTCATTATGTTCCTTCTTCCTTGGTCTCCCAACTTTCCTTTTCTTAGTACTTCTGCGCCGATTTCCACCTTTCTCATCACCTTCTTTCCCACTTTTGTCAGTTGGTTCTTCCTTATTGTCTTCACCTCCTTTTCCACCTTTCTCATCTGCTTCTTTTGGACCTTCCTCAACACCTTGTTTTTCACCTTCCTCATCACCTTCTTTTCCACCCTTGCCATCACCTTCTATGTTGATTTCCACATTGTATTCTGTTGGTCGCTTATCGTCATTATGTTCCTTCTTACTTGGTTTCCTTACTTTCCTTTTCTTAGTACTTCTGACTTCAATTTCCGTAGTTGATCTAGATTCTGACTGTGTTTTACTGGCGTCTGAAGTATCTTCCTGCTTATATCGTATTGGAATCACTTGAGTCACCCAGTTAAACATGTGGTTCAAATCCCTCCATAGTTCTTCGATTTTTCGGAGCACAAGAGAAAAGGACTTCTCAACATTCTGTTCATGTTGTGTCGATCCTTGACCCGTGATTTTCCACTTCTCTTTCTCAATCAGCAACATAAACTGAAAACATCATAAAAAATATACATATCAACATAGATTTTATACTCCTCAATCCTAGATACCTCGCTTGTTAATCACAATGTTAATATCAAATTTGAGAAGCTTACTTTGTTGTGTTTGTACCCTTCCGAAAGTTGCAAGATTACATCATGTCGACTCTTTATGTTTGGATCACTCTAGTCCCTTATCCTAGGAAGTTCACACTTCCAAATATCATCCAGGCCGACTTTCGCTGAGTATTCACAAAAGATTGCCTGCACCGAGTCGAACACAAGTTAAGTTCAACGAAAGACTAGCATCACGCTAATATATGTATAGTTTATGTACATCCAGGATTTGGTTAAAGAATTAACAATCCATTCCCAGACATTCTATTGATATTGTACAACTTATAATAGATATGGAAGCAGTCATCATGCGAATTTAGGATGTAACTAGACTATACTTGGGTCAAAACCCAAAACTTCTAATGCCTTGACCAACTTAATAGAAATGAGCACTTTAGAAACATACACACATAATTATTTACAATTCCACTAGCTACAAGTTGTGTGCATGTGCATCTCCTCTTTTCATACAATTTTACGACTAAAAACCAACATTATAAAGGTAATTTGTACTTGCACAAGTCATCAGGAACTCATGGACATTTGTTAGGTTTCGACTCCACATATTTTCTATACAAATATAGTACACCACAACAATTTTAATCATTAACATAATAAGAAAATTGAAGGAATTTTACCATCAACAATAGAGGGCATCCTCCTAAAACTCATGGGCTTTCAGTGGATTTGAACTCGATCACAGCTTTTACAGTGCTATCAAGAATGAACTTGGCAAAGTTATGTTGCATAAGTGACTCATCATGCACAACAATATGTATCCACTCCTTCTTTGGTTTCTTATCTCTAGTACCCGAACATCAATCAGTCATAACAAGAAGCGTCAATATTTTTTTGAATGTTTCAACATCATCCAGTGGTTTGCGGAGTTCCACTGCCATGACACTAGTGTCCATCGATAGTAGCCAACGTGCTTCCTTGTTCATCTTTGACTCATCATGTGGGACTTCCACAACATCAAAGCCGCTATTGCTAAATCCCAGAAGGTACTCCACGTGTCMAGGTGTGATTTTAGTTYTTCACCCATACACCGTCAGCTTCTTGGTTTCTGGATTGAAATGATCTATGACCCACTTGCACATGGTTTTCCTCACTGTTTTTGTGTTGAGGATGAGTAAACAGACAAGGCCAATCTGCTCCACCAATCTTTTCTTGTCTCTTGAAAAAGTTTTAACGATCATGAGAAGTTCTACCAAATCAGTCAACGGCTCCCAAGGGCCCTGTAAAACAATATTATATGCAATGGAAMGGTCTCAATTGCCCARCAACTTCCATTAAGTATCAGGATTCAGGAGATTGCATCTAAAACTAAACTTTGATATATGCACTAAGCAGCCACACAGTATCAGAGCCAAAGGTAAGGCATCAAGAATATTTACCATCAAAGAATCGTCCTGCTYTTAAGAAACCAGTCAAAAGTTTATATACCTCCAGATTGACACCATGTTAAACAATGAGACAATTGTGAAACTAAGAAAATTCAATCCTAGAGTTAATAATTATGCCTTGAGACACAAACTATAAGAAAAAAGGCAAGTATCATTGTCTCAAACTATCAAAAATTCAAGATATAGTGATATACACAAACTGACCATACATCATCTGTAAAAACACAACTTATAACACAGGTACATTGCTACCCTAACCATATGAGAYTAGCTTTTCCTATAAAGGGTTGCTTYGTATAGGAAATGATTCAAATAAGAGTTTCCATTACTTAAGCTCTTGCTTCATTTTTCTATTTGCATAAAGTAGTATTGACATAAAACTCCATAACTGTTGTGTTTCTTACCTTCCCATTATAAGTTATTGATTTTGATTTTTTGGCTTGCAATTTGGTCATACCAATCACTTCAAATTCTTTACTCTTCGACATAGTAGGCTGTATTACAGTGGTAAATCAAAACAATCATTACTGATACGAGTTTAATGCGCATAACACAAATCAAATTAAAAGTTGAACAAAGCAAATGAAAAGTTGAATTTAAAAACACTATTGACTGAAAAGGTTAACAAAGCATAAGAAAAGTTTGAAAATACCTTGTTAGTAACAAAACAAATGAAAAGTTGAATTTATAAAACACTACTTAGTGACTCATTGAGTTTTCAGTTGCTAAAACTGACAAGAATCCCAAATGCCGCCTAAACCCTAATATTGCCCTTCAAATTAAAATACCAGTTTAACAACTAAAAAAAAACTACTTACAACATCGAATTACTGTATTTTGCAATTGAATTATCCATAATTTGAGTTCAAACAGTTAATATTCTGACTTCATTCCGCGACTTAATTTTAATATCGTTTTCACAACGTAAATGGGAAAGTTTTCATTAAAACTCAACATCAAGCATTATATTTAATAGTAACGATTTTGAGAGAAAACGATTAAGTTAGTAGACATCAAAAAAACAATTAAAGAATACAAAGCAATTCTCAAACATTTCAAGAGAAAAATTTGGAGAATGCAGTTCAGAGAAAGAATAAGTTAATCGAGTTGTCATACTTGTTGGTTGTTGGTTCTAGTCGTTAGTGTAGCGTTGGTTGTTGCTTTCCTTCGCGATCAATTGTAATGGTAATGGAAGAAATCCAGAGTAGAATGAAGAGAAGAAAGTGATTTTTTTAAAATTTTTGGTTTTTATGGAAAGGAAAGGAAGTTTTGTTTTTTAGGTAGGTTGTTTTGATTTTTGATGACGGGAAAAGTAAATTGCATTTATTATTTTATTTACTTCAATAAATTTTCTTTTTAGTGAGTTACTAATTTAAACTGTTACATTAATTTTAAAATATTTTGAAACTTTGTTTTGCTTTATAGAGTTGATTATAAAACTACCGGATAATGAATTTTCTACGAATATAACTACAATCGTTACTCTTATCAATTGTGCAAGTTCACCCTTTAAGTTTAATTAGTACAAATCAACCCTCTAAGATTACAATTAAGGGCGGCAAATGGGTCGTGTCGTGTCGGATACGTGTTCGTGTCGAATTATCCCAACCCTAACCCGACCTGATTTTTTTTCAGGTCAGGTTTTTCGAACCTAACCTGACCTGACTTTTTTTCAGGTCGACCCGATGACCCATTTGACATGTTTTTTTTAGCTTTGAAATATAATAGTAAAAATCAGGTTAGGTTGACCCGAATATGACCTGATTTTTCGGGTCAACCTTAGATTATTTTGACCTGATTTTTTTTAGCTACCAATACTAATACTTAATAATACAAACTTACAAAGTACTTAAGTACATACCACAAACCATCATAGTCTTTTTTTCGTGTCGGTTTCGTGTCAAAAATTTCAACCGGAACCTAACCCATTTTTTTCGTGTCGTGTTCGTGTTGACCCATTTTCGTTTTCGTGTCGGAAAATTCAGACCTACCCGCTTTTTTTCAGGTTGGATTCGTGTCGTGTTTTCGTGTCGTGTCAGCTTTTGCCCCCCTTAATTACAATTAGGTGCAATTCACCCAAAATTAATATTTATCTTATTTTATTTAATATTTATTTCATTTTTATATTAAATTGATACAAGTATTTAATTTTAAAACAATATCTTTGTACAATACAATATACATTAATAATACAGAGCAAAAGCTACTCATTTGGTATGATCGCCGCCAATCTTTGTCGGTGTCAGTTAACTCCTTACCTTATTTGCAAGCACAACTAGCCTCATTTTTAACTTTCCCTTTTCTTCACTCTCCTAACTTTCCTTTTTCTTCACTCTCCAACCAAAAAACAATAGAAAATCTCATTTTGGTGATGAGAAATTAGATTGGAAGTGAATTAGCTTAAATTGAAGAAAACACCCTATCTTTTAAGTATAAAATATGTATAAAAGATTTATATTGCATGTATTTGACTAATTAAATATTTTTGG
>SNQN01009286.1:0-25935 GCA_008642245.1 Bassia scoparia
ATCTCACTTTCCACAGATAAATGGTGTTTCCAAGTGAGGCACTAGGCTTATAGATTCTACTTAACAATTCTGTAATATGACTCATTAACTCCTTAGCTTCGCTGGTGCCATTCTATAGGTGTTTGTGAAAGCAGTGCAGACCTCGAAATAAACTTATGGTGAACCCAAATTCTCTCTAGTTAGCACTCCGAAGACTCCTCTGGAAAGAATATTTATGACTCATTTATCACTGTGACTGCTCTATTCTTTTACTCTCTCACGCTCAGTCTTCACACAACAGAATATACTGGATAGCCTTAACTATTAACTCATAACTTTCATCATCGAACAGTCCCAACTTTCGATTTCTTAAGACCTATGGGTCACACTCTCTCCACTAATCCTTACGTACGATTCAGTAATTCACCATCTCACGTAGCCATGTATTCCCAAGTTAATCTCACTCCCAAAGACATCCAGTTTGCTAAGTCTAAGAGATTAAATGGAAAGACGGCTTCCTCAGTGTTTTAAGGATAAGCCTTCATGGAATTTATCACAAGGTGACTTCGTCATGGCAATTAAACGGATAAAACAACAGGGTCGAAACAGAAAAAGTCATTGGGTGACAACAGGTGTGGAAACAAGAGAAAAGTAACATAGGATAACAAAGTTTTAAACAGGGATATAATAGATGAAATGGATAGAGAAGGTACCGGTGACAACTTTAGAGACTTTTCAACCTCCTCTGCCATCGTGACAGACGCCCAGTAGCATTGCCTATTTTTGACCAGTCTTCCGCCTTGACTGTTGATGGAATGCGATCTTCCCTTGGTTCTGCCTCCAGGAATTCATCAGATGGCTTCTCGTTCGCACCTTTCCATTTCTCCAGTAGGTTTGGTGACTCGTAACCGATTGGGATAAATCATTCTTAGTTTCTTCTTAAGGTTTCCCATCCAAAGTTAGTAGGTTTTCAAAAATGTTCTCTCCTTAGACCACCAGTAATCAGCAGTATAATTCAAAGAATCACGTATTAAGCATTTGGAAATAATCTCCAAGCAGTGAACACATAATGGTTAGGCACGGTCGTGCACAGGCAAAAATGAGACAATATCGTAAAATAGAATTTTAATAATAATCCAGTAAAATAATAATAGATTGAACACAAAAGTATCCAAAATGTTGATAACATAGTACGTCAAATATAAATATGTGATAACAATCATATAAGATATAAAATTTTAATGAAAATCCAAAAAAGTTGTCAAAAGGGTAAAAAGATATATTAATTGACAACTAGTATTTGATGACGCGATGCGTGCTTGCATTATTTTTAAAAAAAGTTTTACGTTATGGGAATCATATTTATATCATAGTTAGTTGTAAACTACTATAAGCAGCGATGCAGTGTGGCACTTTAAAATTAATTAAGCAAATATGTATAAATAAAAACAATCATGTAATGGTATAGTTTCAAATTACAAATGGCGGTGAGTTATTATGATTTTCAAATTTCGATGCAATTTTATTTTTTCCTTTCAATTGAATCTTCCACAAGAGATTAAATGATTAATTACATAAATACAAAATAGTATTATTGAAATACATAATAAATTAATAGATATTTATTCAATATATTTCAAATAATTTGCATGCAATGATAACTGATTCAGTAGAAAAAAAATAGTATATGGTATAATGTATTTAATGTTGAATTACTAATTATAAACTTTTCAAATATTTGCAATGTTTAAGTGATTCAATGGATAAATTAGTCAATGTAATTAATGTATTTTATTAATGTATTACATTAATTAAATTTCTTTTTTATTTATACAAAAAATTAAAGAGAATTCTAATTTTTTTAATTAAGGGCAATTAAGTCTTTTACATCATTAAGGGTATTTACGTCTTTTAATAGGGGGGACACCATTGCTCCCCCCTTGGCTTATATAATAGAGATTATAATTATATCAAGTTTTTTTTTTATTTTGAAGTAATTAAATATGGTTCATTTCTTTTTCTTATTTCTGACTAGCCTTTGTGCATGTTCTACATGCAATTACATCTTATTCTTATAACTACTCGACATAAAAAATAAGCTAAAATCTAAGTTTGTTGCAAGAATGATAAAATCATGCATTTCACTTTTTAAAGTTTGTTGCAAAGTTAACGATAGAGGAGTATGGATCCTCTCCATTTCTTTCATCCAATGATTGAGAATCATTTAACTTAAATATAAAAATTGCGAAATCCTCCTATTTTTCCCCTTAATTCATTCTCAACCACTAGATAAGGAAATGGACTCTAAGAAATGGAGAGAATTCATACTCACAATGGAAGATGGTGTCATGGTGAGAATTGTAATTATTATTTTTTTTAGTTTTTTTTTGTTTTGTATGCTATTGTGCGTAATGGTTCAATGTACTCCTTACGTAAGAATAAAATTTCATAACTTGTATATTGAGTAAATTTGTAAGATGGTCAATTATTTCTCAATTTGTTGATTGGTGTACTCCTTGATTGAGTTGTTAATTGATTTAGGTTGACTTTTTATTTATGATTTTTTATGTTATTTTTTGCAAGTTTTTGAAATGTTATGTGATTGACTTTTTGTTTGACAAATTGTTTAATGATGGCATTTGCTAGTAGTATTCTAAAGGGAGGGGGTAGGATAATATTTTTAGTGGACACCATCGCCACCACCACCTCCCCTCTTCCCTTATATAATAAAGACCTTTGGCATAATTTTATTATTATTGAAATTATATTGGTAAGGGATAATTTTAAGTGAACACGCACCATCACCATCTCCCCTTTCGTCATATAATAGAGATAAGATCATTGAATTATGTTTCAATGATCTTATCTCTATTTCAGTTTGTACTTTCTTCCAAAAAAAAATCATTGAATTATGTTTCAACTAATTCGAGAAGGGGAAAATAAATGTTCAAGGATTTAATAGGGTTGACAATTTCACTATATGTTGTTCCTTTTCGTTAATATCTAATAAAGTATTTGAAAAAATAAAATAATTCGGAATAAGTGAGATTTGTAATACTAATATACTACTCCGTATGAGATAGAAAACATAGAATTTGAAAAGTAATTAATTTAGAAAAAGCCATTCAGCGAAATTTCTAATCCTATGACATCGAATACTTCAGAGTAGTTTTCAACTATTAAAGGCTTAAAGCCATCCCATAGTTTTATAAGTTGTTTCTAAACTTGATGTCTTCTTAGATAGATTAGTCTTTGTTTGAAATATATGCCTATTCGGTTCACCAAAGTTTGATTTCGATTATGTTTGGATTCAACTCAAGTTGCATAACGAACTTATGGTAGGTGAGTCTCCTAACAAGTGTTTTGCATATAGTAAGGCTCAAATTCGAAATATCTCTTAAACAACATCAAACTCTTATCACTTGAGGTCAATTTTTGTTGGTTAGATATAATAGTGATCTTTGCCTATTACATACACAAGTAAACACAAGCTAAACTTATTTACTACCAAATATATATTAAGGGAATTTAGATAGCTAAATGAACTAAGCAAAAGTCATGCCCAAATTCATTAAAATAGTCGATTTGTGTGGGTAGCATTGTGCTTTATGAGTTGGGTCCAGGCCATGCTTTCGCTAAAATTTGATTTTTGAGTTGTCCAACTTTCATATTTTTAAAATTGAGTTAGATCGGGGTTGCCAGACAAGCATAATGATGAACACATCTATTCGATAGGGTAGATACGTACTGTTAATAACGTCTTATGAAGTATGAGGAAGTGTAAACCAATCACCATGTTGGATAACATGGTCAATAACTTGCTAAAAAAGAATGAAATGTGGTTCCCACCCAAAAAGTGTAAGGAGAAAGTGAAAAAGGAATTAAAATGGGCCAATTTTCGTGCATTTATTAAAAATCTATGTAAATAAAATGACATCTATGTTAAACAAAGGGCATCTATGTAAAATAAAAAAAAATCTATGTGATTTATTTGTTCAACACCCGTGATTGACCTCTTTTGGTCGATCACCGTGATTGTTTAACTCACCCCATGAAGTATCACACCCTACCGACAATCCTGTTGTGCGCTAGGAACTATGGTCCATCCGTCCATGTATGATCAAATTCTTCCTTATACAGAGCACGGAGTAGTTGGTTTCCCCAAGGTAGGGTTTATTTTTTAAGTGCTTTAAATGTTAACCAATGAACATATAAATGTTCCCATAAATTGGTATGTTTGGGAGATGGATTCATTTCAAATGCATCATTTGAATATATCATTTTACCTTGTATTGAAACTTTTATCTTCGGGGCCTTATTATTTGATAGTTGTAGAAATTGGGCAAATTTCTCATTTGCAATGATTGGACATCCAAACACTATAATTGTCCAATTCAAAATTTCAAATGATCTAGAATTCAAACACACCCATTAGGATATTCGTATATGAGTTTAGGATTTTATTTTTTGTGTTTAAGAAATTTCTAGTATGTGGATTCTTAGTTTAGACATTCTATGTATCCACACACCAAATAAAATTTTAGGAATCCAACACCACTACTAAGACATTTTCATGTAACTTAGGGACATTCGTGTTTGAACTTAAAGATATTAATTCCAAAATATTATGATTTCGAGAGGCATGGTAGAATTTTCATTTTGGTCCCAAACTTGCTCCAGCATGTCAAATTAATTGCCCTGTGGTAGAGGACGACTTACCCATATTGACCATATTATTATGTTCAACTGTTAGTTGGTGGACAATATATTGCATCTGACTCGAGAGATTTCTCAAGCTAGCTTTATTCAATGTCATTTTGCTTACTTGTAATCCACTCCTAGTGTGTATAGTCCCCACAATCCATTCAAAGTGTAATTCAGTTGCTCTACCAATCAGAGTTTGGTTCAAGTGTAAATAACTGATGTTGCTTTAAGGGAGGTTTCGAGTTCGAGCCTCGTCGTAGCATAAACCTTGTTCGGGAGACTCACACACCATGAACATGGTGTGCAACTCGAGTCGAATCAATGTAATCGAGCTAGCTTCTTGAACCGATTGAGCAAACTAAATAAAAATAAAATTTCAATTGCTCTTACCGAATTGTGATGTTAGTGCTTGCTGGCAATATGGCCCCTCCTAACTCCTAAGTCTATAATAAAGTTGTTGCTACTTGCTAATCCAATAAGTTTCTTCGAGATTTGACCTTAATGACATGCAAGTCTTCTCATTGGGGTGGGCACAGTAGTGCCGGCCCGTCTATGTATTAAGTCTGTGGCCTCGTATCTTGTTGGTTCATGTCTACATGGGTCAAAGTAATGTCATGTCATGTCAGGTTGTGTTAATTTTTCCAAATATAAAACTCGTGTACAATATTTGTCCATGTGTGCTCATGTCGTACCGTGTCTTATAATTCTACTACTTCATTCGTTCAAGAAAAGATTTGGATGAGCAGAACCGAGCACCGACTAATCAGTGGAACCGAAATCGAGTCGTGATGGGTTGTGGTGTGTAGGGTTTATGGTTGTGCTGCGTTGGTGTAGATTCGGCATGTTGGGTTGTAGTGGCTTGCTGGGTTACGGCTGGATGGTTAGATGGTTAAAATCGGAGTGGAACAAATAGTACTATGGTGGACGTCGCGAGGGTTTTAAACTATGGGTAATGTGTGGAACAGAGGAAGGTGAGAAGAGAAGGAGATAAAGTTGTACGGAGGGGAGAGGGAGAGAATGTAGCTGGTGTAGGTGTCATGAGAATCGCCGTGCTGTATTTAGGTTTTTTAATTTATATTTTATGTCGGAATTTGTCTTTATAGTCACCAATCCCTCTTTTTGGTGAATAGCATTATATTTTAGTTATTATTATAGATTATCCCCTTTTAAAAATAAATTTTATGAAATACTCATTTCCCAATTCCTTTTGGATTTTGATACTCTAAAGCAAATCTTGAATAAATTTCTGTAGTTATCAGTTAAGTCTGCCCCGCATAACCCCTTCGCCCTCGTTTGCCACTCGCGACCACCATTACCATCGCTACTGTTGCCGCCGCCATTCACCACCAAAAGTCCAAAACCATAGATTGCCACCACCACCACTCCATTTGAATCACCTCCATCACTTCGAGCCACCGCCTTCACCATTCAACCAACCAAACACCGAAATAAGCCACGACAAATTCACCCCACCATTCAACACCAACAGAACCACTACACAACCACATTGAATTTCACCACGCACCACCACTGTCGACGCACCACCTACCACCACCTTCACCGTCTCCTCCCCCTCCTTCCTCCCCCTCTTATCACCTTCCTCCTCCCTTTGAACATCAAGTATTCGAGCCACAACCACACCTCCACCAATATTCGAGTCACAACCTAATTGCGAACCACCACCACCATTCATACCCACCACCACCATTTGCCACAAACTGTATACAAATCAGATAGGTTAAACGGATAATCACTCCAGCACGGGAATACGCTTTCCTTTTAGTTTAATTTCGCCCCCTAGATCACCGGACCACAAATAACTAATGAGATACAATATGGAGAGAGCAACTACTTTTGATCACAAAGCAAGTCAATGGGAAAAAAACTTGGTTTGATGTGAAAATATACCTCTGAAAAGGTTGCAAGAAGTTTCAAAGAGAAAGCAGTAACAACAATACCAACAAGAATAATTCGTTTTTGATTGTGTCAGCAAATGAATCAAGCTTAGGCTTTTATAGCACTTGACGTCCTCCAAACGCCACATAAGGATGTAACCTCCCTAATTAATGCAATCAAATGCCAAATCACATTCTGAGTAATGTGTTTAAAACCAATTCAAATCATTCAAATGATTTACAACAGCCATTAATACTATTCAATCTAATCATGCATAAGTAGGCCACCCAACGACCAAACCACCAATAGCATTAGGTAAAACCTGACGCGCAAAGAACGCCTCAGGGGCAATATATGGGTGGCCCGACCTGATGGCGCCGCATTTTGGCCAGAACAAATGGCGCTGCGCCATCTGGCTTGCGCCATTTTGTTCTGTCTATTTCTCCGCCAAATTTCTTCCTAAATATGTTTACTCCAAAAGCCTTTGCTATACTTGTCCTTATAATTATTTATCAAATTCATTGTCCAAGTGTCCATTTGCATAATGGTTCCAAACATCCTCCTCCCATTTAGACATAAATGTAAAACTCTCTTACTGCAAAATTTACAAATAACATACTTATCATACATAAAATATCTTAAAGATTGAATTCCTGACTAGTGTATTGCACAACTTAACAATGATTCCATCGTGGTGATGGACTATCTTAATCACAACCAATCCCTACGAATCACTAAGGTACACCACAGCAACACTAAAAAATCCTTAACCTCGATACCTTAGTTACCTATGGTACCATATCCATTCATATAGCTTTCAAGTAACCCAAATTGACGAGGCGGCCAACCTCTAACTCACATAGGTAAATCTTAACGTACACTCCGCCAATTGGTCTTCCCTCAAAGATTCATAAGAATTTTCATAAATTCAACCTCCTTTACATTGCTATAATGCACTAACTCTGGAAGAAAAAACCACAAGTCTACACAATCCATCACATGAAACTTCTATCCTCGCTTTGAATTCGATCCAACTTGTATTAGACTCAATTGAGTTTCCTTTCATTTGAAGTTGTGTCAATAGGCTTAAGACCCATCCCTTTGTGCATTTTAACCAACAACTCCCCTTCACACGTTAGTAAACAGTATCCGCAAATTGAGTTAGATAATCCAACAAAACACATGTTTCAGACAACCATCCTGATATTGACAACACTAGCTATGTCTAACCCCATGTGCCTGATTCCATTGTAGATCGCTATACGCCTTTGCAATGTTTGAAAGATATCACAAGTGATCAGCAAGAGTACATAGTTTTACCACAAATCAACCTCACTCATACCACATTCTCTAAGCCAAGTCCGCTTCTTTGCACAAAAGAACTAAACTATGAATCCGATCCATAGTTGAATCAGTTATACACGTTGCTTCTTAAGCCCCATAGGAAATGGCACCTCCTCCAAAGATATACCACCTCCCTTGTTGACGGAAATCGTCCTTATTGGAAATCCAACATAGCATCCTTGTACCTTCTAAAACCAAGTATCCCCGTAATGCAAACCATATCTTGGTTTCTTCGAATACCGAAACACTTCCTTAGACAATCCAAGCATCATACTAGCATTACTATGTATACCACTTAAGCTTACCAATACAAAAGCTAGTATCCGTCTATTCTAATCATTGTCATTACATCAAGCTTCCAACCAAGCTGGCATACTCACAATTGTGCAATTGGGTATACCACTACTTGGAACCAAACTTAATCGTTAGACCTAGATAGCAAAATGATAATGATTAACTCACTTGAACCTCTGAATCACTATTTCTCAAGTAATAATGTGTGCAAAAGAAAATATTCACTCTCCTCTCACAAGCATATTACCAAGAATCGACATCCGCTTGCCCAAAATCCTCTTGAAGAAAAGCACTTTGAGAGTAAACAACTTTGTCTTATACTTCATCCAAATCAGGTCCAAGATAACATATCGTAAATATAATGCAAACTTTATACACACTTACCGCTATCATCAAATTTGCTAATACACATCTTACTGACTGATAATTTTAAACACTAGCCAAGACAACATCATCAGATCATTTTGATCGCCATTGTTGTCTTGTTCGTAGCCTCAAAGATCTACTTAATTGCAAACCTTGCTTACTGTCCTTTAGCCTTTGAAACCACTCTGGATGATTCATTTACACTTATCCTCCTCCATTCACCATAAAAGGCAGTTTTGCATCCATTTGTAACTTCAAGACATGAATCTCCTTAACGCAATAAAGTCTAATGTATATTCTTCCACGGAGCATAAAGGTCAAAGTAATCGTTACCAACTTATTGCTAAACTTGAGCACGTAACTCGCTTTTGTTTTAATTATGCGTTCATCGACTCTTCTTGTTCTTGATAACAAAAAATCCACTTACAACCAAGTATGTGCAAACCTGGAGGTAAATCCGATAAACCTCATAGTATTAATTCCCCAATATGATGAATCCATATCTCATTCATTAACGGCCTCCGTTCCAAAAAGCTCGTGCATCATGAACTATCTGCCCTCATTCAAAATTTAGATCCATCCTCAGTAATTGAGTAACAATATGAAAGACTAGTACTCAGAGACCCTTGACCCTTCAACATAATTAAAGGCTTAGAAATCCGGTCCAAAATAGATTTCCTTTTCTAATTCTATTTACATTTTCCTCAGCTTCCGAATTTAGTTTCATCATGATCATTAGATATACTTATCTACAAGAAGTACTAGTACTAGTACCATTTTCTTTGGTCTAGGAATCGATGAAAAGTGTTTCATCAAATTGCGCCTTGATTCTATCACGGAGTGAATCAGAAACAAAATCATTATGTTCTAAACATAAAACCTTAGGCTTTGCTATTTTCAGCATAACTATAATACGCAATCAATCCCTCTTTCCCCCAACTTTTTAGTTTAGGTTCCGTCCAATTTGACAATTGCCTACCAAACCCATACCCTACAGGTAATGGAATTAGGGCTTCCTTTTAGACCAAAATCATATGGGGTAATCTTGTCTTTTATTAGACTCGATTCAAACATACATGCCGTAAGCATTGCTGTCACCCCAAAACCTCACCTAAGACCGAATTAGATAGCATGGAATTAACCATTTCTTTAAAGTCCTATTCTCCTTTCCGCCACACCGATTACTTTGTGGAGTATATGGTGGGCGTCGTTTTCATGATTTACCAATGGATTAAAAAAACTTGGATCAAGGTACTTCAACCACCCTATCCGTCCGAAGTTTCTTAATTTTTAATCAATTTATTCACTTCGGTCTTATAGATCTAAATTTATCAAGGCTCATCTTTTAGATGATTACAAAATAAAGTAAAACTTGATGCATCATCAATAAAATTACACATATTCTCTATTATTGCCTAAAGAAGGCTGAACTATAAAGTACACATAATTCACTATGCACAATTCAAGACAAAATTGTTTGTCTTGTCACACTTGAAAGGGTCCTTGTGATTTTCATTTAACATGCAAGTTTTTACACTTCTTCTAATTTAAATCGAAAGGTTGGGACTTAACCATTTTAGACATGTTCATCTAAACGGCGTTATTTCCATGACATAAACGATTTGCAAGAGAAGAAATCAAAGCATATAAACAGAATCAACAATTTTATTATCTTTGAGCTTAAACATTTTGCCATTACAATAATACCTTGGACCACTATAATACCCCCTAGAAAGTTACAAACTTTATCGGACTCAAAAACCATTCTAAAACCAAACTTATTCAAGAGACCTCCGGACACAAGATTTTCCTAACTTCGGGTACAAAAACAACATCTTAAGCGTAAAGATTTCCCATGTTAACAACAAACTCTACTTGGCTATTCCTCTAGCTTGACCGCTTAAGAATCGTTTCCCATGCTAAAGATTGGCCATCTCCACTCCTTGTTAGGTTTTGAAAAAAATGCCTATTTGCACACATGTTAGAGGCTCCCGAATCAATCCACAAGTATCATCAACCCGACAACACAATCTCAGAAATCATGCTACAAAATTATTTCGTCATTGGTAACTACATTGTATGCATACCCTTTGGTTTGAAGGACCACCTTTAGGTTGCATCCTTCTTTGCTTCTTCTTTCTTGGAAAGGGCAATCCCTCTGTCAATGAGGACCGTTGCACCCACAACCAAAGCCTTCCGTTTCTTGTTTGCAACATTGGTTTTAATTGACATTGGATTTCTTAGTCCCCGCTGACTCACCAACCTCTACCACGTTTATGGCAGATTTTTTTGGACTTATTTATTAGTCTTAACCCCTCTGAGCCCGGATACCCTTTTCACATTACGAAGATGTCTACCCAATTGCTCCATGTCATGTCCTCTTTTTTATGTTTTAAGCGTTTTTGTTTCTCTCCAAGATGGTGGTTGAATTTATCAACTGTAGATGCAACCGCAATGGTTCATCCATCACCCCGAACTATCCATGTGCTGAATTTGGTTCAAAATGTGATGAATTTCATGGGAATTGTATCATTATCTAGCCGGTCATTAGTATTTTAAAAAGATTAAACTAACAGGTTTTCTTACTTGAAGCTTCCTCGAAATGTATTTGGCCTCAAAAGAATCCCAAAGCGCCTTTGCATTTTCCGCATTCTGATAAGATCGAACAAGAATCCGAAAGAGCATTGGATTGAAAACCACGGGACCAACAAAAACTAAGTTTTCATCGCTATCCACTATAGCTCGCCTTCTCACTCTCCAGGGCTCTCCTTCGATTGGAAGTGGTGCTTAGGAGTTGCAAGCACTAACCACGTTCAAGGTGTCATAGAAAGTGCATCTTCTTTGCACCTCTGAACCCCACACCTTGACTGGCCAACTTTTTGGAAGTTCGATGTCCTTGAGTGATGAGCGCATATTCCGAAACGAAAACGAAAATTAAACTTAAAGATTGTTAGAACAATAGAGGTAGTAACGGATAATCACTTCAAGGCACGGACGAATGCACGCTTCCTTTAGTTAATTCGCCCCTCTAGGATCCCGGGTTACCACGAAATAACTAATGAGATACAATGGAGAGAGCAACTTACTTGTTGCATCTACAAGAAGTCAAGAAAAAGAAAAACTTTGTGTTTGATTTCGTGAAAACACTCTGCTGAAAAGTTTCAAAGAAGTTTCAAAGAGAAAGCAGTAAAACACAATAGCCACAAAGAATATAATTCAGGTTTTTTTGATGTGTCTAGCACATGAATCAAGCTTGGCCTTTTTTAGCACCTAGGAGTCTGCCTAACGCCACATTAAGGAGTGTAACTCCTAATTAATTGCAATCAGGCCAAATCAATTCTGAGTTAATTGTGCTTAACAACCAATTCAAATCATTCAAACTGATTTACACGCCATAAATCATTCAAAAGTCATATACGATTGCATTAAGTAGGCACAACGGACAAAACCATCAATCCGATTGACATAGTATTGCCTACCCTGATTAAGCGCATTGACAAAACGCAGATATCAGGGGCAATATGGTTGACATGGTGGCGCATCACGCAATGGACGTCGCCATTTTTGGTCCTCCAGAACCAATGGCGCGGCGCCATCCTGGTGGCTTGGCGCCATTTTGGTTCTGTTCGTTTCTCCGCCAAATTTCTCCTAAATTGATTTTTACTCCAACAGCCCTTTGTTACTATGACTGCCTTATAACATTATTTATCAAATTCATTTGTCCAAGGTCCTTTATGCATAAATGTTCCAACACAAACACCTTCAACCATCTGTTCCACCATTCAACCAGCACACCACCATTCTACTCGTGAGCCCCCATGCACCACCAATCAATCCCACCACCCACCATCAAATCCTCTACGAACACCGAATCGATCCACACACACCATGCACCACCAATTAACCCGCAACACCACCATTGACCCACACATACACCAATTACATACCTCTACCCAACCACATTGAGTAAACAGAGGAATGAATGGAAACTGAGCCAAGAAAGGGGGGAAATGGAGAAGAAAGGAGAAAACAAATGAAAATGAGATGAAAAACAGAAGAATCAGGGAAGAGGAGAGGAAGAAAAATGGGATTGAGGAGGGAAAAATGAGCCTACGGAGCAAAAATCGTAATTTCTATACAGTCTATCAAAAAAATTAACAGGTACCGAAACCAAAACAAAATGAGAAAGAAGTATTAAATAAAATATTTGGAAAAGGTATTTATTTTCAAATACGACCCAAAAGGTATTTATTAACAATTTTCCTTTCTATTTTTGTTGGCCAAACTATGGTTTAACGCAAAAAAACTAACTTTAACGGTGACAAATATCTAACGAAATATTCGCTCTCATTATTAATTATAGTGGGAAATTAAACAAAACCTCAACTTACATTGAAATTAAAAAAAACACACCACTTACCATTGCATTTCGCGAAAACTCAACTCTACCAGTGAGAATTTCCGTATTTAAACGGGCACACCCTTGACCTTAACCTTTTTATAACGAGGTCCAGAATTTCACGTCGACCCGTTGGGTTGGTTGTTTTTACCGCCTGATAACTACTTAGGTGCGACACTATACCAGTCTTCCCCCGGATTTCTCACTGAAGAAGCAACCGTTCACCATTGCAGCGCCTTCTCTTGGTACTATTTCTTTCTTAATCATCTGATTTAATTGCATACTTGAGTTGGGTTTTGTCTTGTTATTTTTTTTGTATTATTATGTTAAAATTACTGAAGTTATATAATGTGCGATTGATTTCGTGCTAAATTAGGTTCAAAATCGAATTTGTTGTTGATTTCGAGTGCTGGAAATTGAGTCATTTAAAAGAAAACGTTTGTAATGTGATTATCTATTAATTTAAGGTGCAATTTGTTCCAAATACTTTCGCAATTTATAGTTTGGTGGAATAATGCTAATTCACTCTCGAATTATATCTCGAAGTATCTAATTATAGCATTTGTCATAGTACTTTTCATTGCTCATTTTCAGTATTCAACTTTAAGGTTTGTATACTATGAATGCTACAGTTAATTCTTGAGTAAATTTATCATGTGGGACTATTGTTAAGACGAGGGCAAGAAGATCGATCCCGATTGATCTTGTAATAAGTTTGAGCTTTAACCAATGAGCTATTTAAAACCGATTTGGTTTATGTTAGTAAGAACTCGTTGACGAAAGAATGGTGGTGTTATTCTTTGATGGTTTGTGCTGTCAATTCATTGTTTTGGCAAAGATGTAGGCTAACCTACTTTTTTGTGGTAAATGCTGATGTTTTGCGTTGCTGTATAATGTATATGGCAATGAACTGCCACAAATTATGCTAGCTTTTCGCGCCACATTATTTGGTTCTTTGTATCAAGTGCTGTCGCTTTGTGTTTTTGGTGCTGAATGTTGGAGTGCTGGGAGCCCGGGATTCTGTTACTTGGCTGGCAGGTTACTTGTTTTACATTGTATGAAGGATAGGATTAACAAGTGTTTGGGAAGTTATTTCTTTAATTTGTACATCATTTTGTAAGCCCTCGTTCAAATTCCTTACATATCCAACTTCTGCGTTTTGTGATGATGTATGAAAATGCGTCCATAACCTTCGATTTATAATTGTTGCGGATGAGCCAAACAGGCTTAGCTTTGCCATTCATACAAATACTTGCTAGGTAGTCCAAACATGGTACATTCAGGAGTATCTCAAGCGTATGTCAAGTGTGGATTGTGAGAAAGAAACAGTGATGTCTAGATTATGCCATCATGATCGCCAGTGTCCTTGCAAATGTGCTAAAGCCAAGTAATTGCAGCAACAAAAATTTTCATTCCACAGTTCTCCTACAAGAGTTCAGTTTCCAAAACTACCAGGTTCCTGACTTCCCCCCAGGGTGTTCAAGTAGTCAAATATTGGGCCGAAATCAAGAAGGATCTTCTGATGTTGTTATGCAAATTTATGGCTCGCTGTACAAAGGCGATGGCAGGTGGGCAGCCTGGGTTGAAGGATGACACATTGCAAGTCATACATGGGGCCTGGCTTGCAGAGCTATTGTGTCTTCTGCCTTCAAAATGGAAGCTTTTGGCTGTTTACATGGGCATTGATGGGCCAGGAACACACCGATTTTATAATGTAAGCATCTACCACCACTCTAGTGACCTGATACAGCTTTTGCCACGGAGTATTCCATTGGACATTGCACTCCTACCAAAAATCGAGGATATCAGATGCCAAGCTTTTGCTGTTGAGTGGTGCTTGTTACCACAGGTCCCGAGTCATAAAGTTCGTCTTGCTCTATAAATTGCTGCTATTGCTGTAGCAGCAGGGCTATTTCTCTGGTCCTGATATTTTTTAATACCCTTAGCTTTTTTCATGTGTGGAGATTCTCAGTTAGAAGATTAAGGGTGATGGGATTTGAATTCTTGAATATTCTCATCTTGTTTAGTTTGGAATAGTGAAATAATACATTAATGAGAAAGGCTTTTTACTTTCGCTAATGGAGATTGGTCATTATTTCTCTTATATCTCGTTTCCTCAGCCCTCTGCAACGCAAACATTGTTTCATCTAATTTAGGAATCTCATTTTATAAATATACCCATGGGACTTATAACTCCTTCAAATCCCATTCTTTTTACTTCTATTCGCCAAGTCATTCTCTGAACGAACTGTAAGTGCAGCTCAAAATCACTATTTTGCATTATCAGTTTCCTTTTCTTGGCATACATTCGATCTTTAGGCTATGTTGTCTACAGCAAACATGACAGGCTAAGTGGTTTACTTTTTCTTCATACTAATTGAGCAGGTTAACTTTTTTGCATCTGATCTCTAAATTCATATCTATTCTTTTAGAATAAAATTAGCAATCTATTGGTGCTACTTATTTTTCGTAGTAGTATTCGTACTAATTAAGCAGTGACAGTTTTTGTATTGATCTCTAGAACTGAATAGATTGGAAGTCTTCACTGGCGACTAAAGATCCCTGTTTTTTTACTTTTTTGTATGCAAGTTCTGCCATAGTGGTTCCATGCAGGTCCAGCCCTAGTTATGATGTGGATAGGATTTTATGGCAAAAGGAAGAAAATACACCGCATTAGCCAAACAGGTTATATTGACATATACAGGGCGATTTATACTCTACACAGAGAACTGTTCCTGTCGTTATGTGAAGCTGCATCGTGACATTTTGTTGCAATGCTGCTATTGTGGTTAGGGATGCTTCTTTTCTTTCCGGCTTCTGGAATAACTTTGAACTACTTTACTCGCTGTTTTTGTTGTGCACATGGCGTTTGGAGGTTTAAAGGAGGGGTGATGGGGTGGAATCAGTGCTAAGAAACTTACAGGTCTGTCGCCAATTCTTTTTCTGTTCTTGAGTTTTTTATTGCTTCTTTGTGGTTCAGGTACTCTGATTCCCTACTTTGCCTTGGCTGGTCATAGCAAGAACATGAAATGTGACTGTGTTTCTTTAACACGGAGAAGCCTTATGATGTGGCTTGACATTTGCCAACTTGATGGAACGGGCTGAATTTGAAAACATATAGAGAGGACCTCTGTCCCGTTTTATGCCGCTGCTATCCAGATGGAAACATTAAATATAATTCTTTCGAACTGAAAGACGTAATTTTGAATTGGAAATTTTATTACCTACTTCATTAGTATGTGCTTTGGCATTTTTATGTGCTAACCAGAATAAATTATTACAGAGCTATATTTATTAGGGCCAGTTTTTCTTCATTCATCTTCCTTCACATATCATGCATGAGTACTTGAATGACTAGACTGATCAATCCTTATTCCTGTTGATCTGCAAGAAGCAACTTTAACATTGGCAGCCTACTTTGCTTGATCTGATGAAATGTTTGGATTTTTAACGATGGAAACCATAGCCTACTTTTTTATCCCCTCCTGTTTCGATTTTGTTTGTAAGGACTTGGTTCTACTTCCTACTGATCCTGTCACGTCTACATTAGCACCTCTGCTATGTTGTGATCCAAGAGCTGTCAGTATCAAATAGAGCTGTTGCAAGAACAATCGTCGCAGGATGTATAGTTCAGTTTTCTTCTAATTCTGAATCAACGTAATTGCATATACCTAGTTTGTTACCGAGTTACCTCTCTGAGCTTCATCATACATTCACTTGTTCAAGTTAACTACTCACATCTAACTTTGATTAAATTCACTGTCCTTTCTATGCTTTCGTTTACATTATTAGTCTGCACATTGTATTCGAGGTTTTCAAGAGGAAGAAGCAACTTCTGGGATCATAAATCATAATGGTAAGTACTGTATTATACTCTATTATCATTTTACTGAAGAATATATCTGTCCTTTAGTATTATTGAGACTGAGACTGTTATTCGAACAAAATTGAGATTTATCTAAACGATTGCTTAGTATATCATACTCACCCTGTACGAGAATTGAGATCAGAAACAGGATGATCGTTTACCAATTGGGAACCTAGTTTCTTGACTGTGATTTGGGTTCTTGTATTTGTTTGTTATTTTCAAAAACAAAGAGGAAAAACATTCAACAGAATTCCAGAAATTAGGATGAAATAGATGGAATTAATGGCACTTAAGTTGTAGATTGTTCGAAAGAACGCGATTATTAAGACCAGCTATGAAAAATTAAACTTGAATTCCTTTGATTTAATATGTAATAACGTGTTTGTTGTGACATCCTTATGCTAACTTAAATATACAATACACATTATGTCTTTGTGTTTTTTATACTATGACCATGCTAAGTGGGATAGCTTATTTTTCGTACCTAAAAAAATACCTAGAAGATAATGTTCATTGTCAGCTTGTCACTCGCCAACTCTTTATTACGCGAAATCTCTATAACCTAGACAGAAATAGTTATTGTCACTCGCTAATCTTCTTTATAGCGAGAGACAATTCAGAAGGGACAGAATAAAGCAGTACTGCAGTTAGACTTAACAAGCACAATGATCTAACAGGAGATTATAAAATCATGGTCTTATTAAATTACTTGCCAAGTAGGAGCTTCTCACATTTCACTACATATGGACTTTTCTGCCTTTTATGAATTTTCCTCCTCTCTTGAGTTCTTGACTATATTATTTATGAATAGAATAACTTAATGCAACTATATAATATTTACTTTTATGAATTCACAGCTAGTAAAACATTGCACAATGACTACATTTTGGTTCCTTTGTCTGTCATCATCTTTATCAATCATATAGACACGTAACCATATTTGCAGCAGATCTCTATCCCACTTATACTCACATGGGCACGTAAGCAGCAACAGCCAGTATATTGATTCCCGAACAGCCAACTCTCTGAACTTGTGTACGCGTTCAGTTTCAAACACGGTTTTATAGAGCAACACCGCTTGCGCCTAACCATCCTTCCACTCCTTCACTGTCTTGCCCTTTGTCGTAAGGACATCGTTTTTCTGATGCCTGTAAACCTGCATTCACAGCACCGCTTCTGATATCACTCGAAGTTGTCCTGTCAAAACAGGTGTGGTGGGGGGCAGACGGGGATGTATAGTTCAATGTGCCGCCTAACTCAAAAACAAACACATTGTGAGCCTTCAGCCTTTACGCGTGTATGCAACCGGTTTGTCAGTGAATTACCCTGTCTCAGTTAATGTTACTGTAACTAAATTTAAACTAAACTTGCTGCAAAAGGCTCTCTGAAGGTTCCTCCTCTTCTTTCGCTGTTGGAGGTTAACGGCCTCAGTACTATTGTTACTGAAGAATCGTTTACTTGGGTGATCATCTGACCATCACGCAGTTGGATTCTTGTTTCCTAGCTTATCTTGAAAGCGGACTGTACTACCTGTTAAAAACTGCTGCAATCAAATGTTGTGTACGTAATGGAAGCAAGGGAGCTAAGGTGTTTTGAAAGTTGTGTTTTGCGTTATGCAACTCGATCCTTTCTATAAATCTTGCCACAACGAAATCTGTGCTACATCACTCCGGTCCTCCATCTCTTCCAAAAAGTTTGTCTGCTACTCATTTGCATTTGATTTCAATTCAGAAAATTAAAAGGTCAGGTTATATGTTTAGTTCAGCTCTACATTGAATTATGACTTTGATTGGCATGACGGGTGGAAGGCGAACACAACAGGACATCCTGTGTTGATGTTGTCTTCCTTTGATGGACTATTTTGTCGTATTATTAGTGTTCGTATTGCTGTAGAATGTTCTTGAGAGAAGGAAGCAACACTGGGAAAAAATGTAAGCATTTGCATTATCATTTAAAATAGCGACATTTTAAGTAAGTTTTTTTAAATAATGTAGGTGATTATAACATGATTCTCAGTGATATTATGCAGAAATTTATCAATATTTTCTTCTTTTTGCACGATACTGGATTTCACGAATTTTGACATGAATTCTTAACTAGTCTAAGCTATAGGAAATGTGAAATAATATTAGAACATATAATGGGAATCAAAGACTTGTTTTAATCAACACTGTCCAAATTGAATGTGATTCTTACTTACTGCCATTTTTACCATGAGTGTGAAAATGATAGTTACTGGTTTAATATTTGTCACAAATTCTTTGGAATATGTTGAAAAATTACTAAAGCCCAACAAAAGTTCTTTCCATAAATGTATTCCATCTCCAATGAATGCAGTACTGTGTATACACATTAACAAGTGGTACAGTTGAATTAAAAACAGGACTCATGCTTTGACTCAGCTTCCAGAATAAGGGTGCGACCCGATAAACTTTTCCAGAGTCGAACAAGCTTGAAAGGCGTTTGGTGCAGTTTAACAAGTATGGCACTAATCTACGATAGAATTTGGAATAATGGAGTGAAGTACTTCGTATATGAATACTGCCAAATACTGTAGGGAAGGCTTTTCGGCATGTGGCCTGCGTTGCAGTTAAAGGGCTAACTTCGTGCTTACTTCCACACGTGAGAAACAGAATTCAAATGAAGGTTAGAATTAGTGGCTGGCTTCATTCACAGAAAATCTAGTTAGGCTCATGGTTATCTGTTGGACTTAATGAGCGCTCTTAATATGAATGGCACCAACTGGAAGCTGGATCACATCTTATTTGGTACTCGTAACACATTTTTTGCTTCATATCATACTGTATTCGTTTAGCAATTCAAAAATTCAACATCATATTGATTCTGCTGCATGTTTACAGATGCACAGACGGGAGATATTAAAATGAAGGATCGTTACATATATGAAGGCATTGCGCGTGGACTCTTACCTTCCGAAGATTCCTCAATTGAGGATCATTCACCGTGATCTAAAGCTGGCAATGTTTTGTCTAGATGCATCCCTGAATCTAAAAATTGATTTGGACAGCAGACTGTTTCTTGAAGAACAGGGAGCACTATCGAAATTGTTGGACATATTGAAGTATTCTTAATTCTTAACTACTTTCCAACCAGCAAATACTTGTATAACTCATTTGCGCGAATTTCTGATCATCATTTGTTGTATGTCGGATGCAGTGTATATGCCTCCGGGAATATGCAAAATTGGGAAGATTTCGACACAGTTGATGTGTTACTTCGGGTGTTACTCTTAGACTTATCAGGTGAAGGAAACAGTGGAATGCATCTAATAACTCACATCGATTGAAGCACTTTATTGAGCAAGGTTGATGAATTACTACCTATACTAATGACATGATTGACAGCAATCAGCACTATTTTGCAAATTTACTTTTTCTCAGATGAAATGTTGACACGGGACAGTTCAAAGGCTGATAGAACCCGGATTGCTAAAGGGAAACCGGGCAACGGATGCTCTTTCATGTGCATTCATCTGGGATTACTCTTGTGTACAAGAAACTGGCATGCAGGCCTACAATGGGTGAAGTAGTTACTAATACTACGGTGTTGTTCTCTGATCCTTTGCCACCTCTTCAGAACCAGATATCTTAGTGACATTCTCTAGTAGTGTATGAACGAGCGTGCAATATATGGTGTGAGAATGTTCGTCCGTGTCATGGATCTGGAACAGATAATCGAACAAGTGGCCAATGTCATCTTCAACTGTTACATGAATTTCTTTCAATATACATATCCAGATACTAGATGAACTTTTCTGTTCGGCCATTTCGATGATCACTTCTCATTCGATGAAACGAACAAATGTTGTGCACCTTTGTCACCAAACATGAATAAGCAAGTTTTGCTTTGAAAACAGAAGTTGTTCCAGTTTTTTACTTGTATTATTTTCTAGTTTGATTATAAATCAACGATTACTTTCTTTTTGGTTAATAGATTCTCTTTATTCTTCCTAGCACATTTAAGCTGCGTTTGTTTGAAGGAAAACATTCATGGAAATTATTTTCTAAGAAAAAAGTTTTCCTTTGTTTGTTGATTAGAGGAAAACTCTGAAGGCAAATGAAAAATGTATAGAAATGAAGTAGTGGGGGATGAATAAGAGAATGTAGAATGGGAGGAAATTGTGGCATTCCTTCTTCTTGACAATAAGGAAATGATTTTCCGTTTTCCAAAGTGACATTTTCTGCCTTTGGGAAATATGATTTCCACCTCTTTCAAAACAAACAAAGAAAAAAACTAAAAGAGGGAGGAACAATTTTCCGGGAAATTGTTTTCCGTCAAACAGAACGGAGCTTAGTCATCTCATTTAATTTTCAGTTAAAAACCCGAACCTGACCCTATTAGCCCACAATGCTCGATTTTATAACGAGTTTGATGCAAACCTTTTATATTACAAGTCTGTTCCGATTCAATCCATTTGTTCACCATGTTTCGAAAGTATTTTGTTTAGCCTTATTTAAAAGTTATGATTTGCTTCCTGCTTTGAACAACATTAAAAACCCTTTTTCTTGACTGAATCATACCTAAATTAATAAAAATAAATTGACGGAATGAAACGATTATTTTATGAGGAAAAGGAAGAAAATCAGGATAATGAAATTGAACTGAATTAAACTATAAATACGAAAATTTGTGGCAGGTCAAATGATCATATGCCGAGACCGTTTTCTTCAGGGTTCACATCGAATTTTGGAAGATGTTTGAATTCAACAACAATTGACAATGACGGTCAAAGTCAAGGGCAATCTACTAAGGCATAACCTAGAAAATAAAATCCACTTACATAATTAATTGTCTAATTATTATTTTATGATCATTTGTCAAAAATCGTCATCAAATATTTTTGACAAGATGACTTCCGGTGATAGTAAAAGTGAGGAAATTTGTTGAATGAATTTGAGTGCTCAATCCCATTTTGGCCAAATCTAAAGCAATTAGGGAAACATGGATAGCATTACCTTAATTTAATTTCAATGATACGTTCTAAGTTTGTAAAAAATGATTTTCGAGTCGTTTTAAACTTGCATCACTTTTGGGTTAAAAATAAACTCGTGAAATCATACAACATGAGAGAGAAAAGGAAATTGATTTGTAAAAAAAAAAAAAAATATTCGATACGATAAATATAGTTTAATAGAAAGTGATGCGAGTAAAGTGACGCCCGTAGCGGCTATGCATGCATGGTACGTCCAATACATGATGCTTTATTTAATGCCTAGAGATGCACTCCACAGTCCACACCTTATAGCTTGAAAGTCAAGAACCAAATAAATACTAAGTACTAATACTGTCAGTACGTACGAGAAGATAGCTGGTACGTCCGTCCTTTTCATGCAGACATAACACCACGTAATATGGAGAAATCACCAAGCATTTAATATAACCCGTTGTTAAAAGCTCAACGTTACACTGCGGTTTAGATATAAGAGAAAATTTTGTGAGAAAAAAACTTTACATTCACTTCTTTGTGAAAGATAACTTTATAATAATTTATTAAATTTTGGTGGAAAATTTTTGGATGAGATAAAAAACCCCATCTTAAACTCTAATTTATTTTATATTATTTATTTATTTTTGTAAAATCAGAACATTTAGGTTATTTTTAACACTGTATTCCATGTTATCAACTAAGTTAAAAGCATCAACACAAGTTTGTCTGATTTCACAAAAATAAAATTTAAAATTAAAAGTTGTTTTTCAAAAACATAAAAAAAAAAAAATATAAATTATTACAAAGTGACTTATATAAAAAAACGTTTTAAATAAAAAAAATTCTAAAAAATTTTGATACCACTGTCAATTATCAAATTAGTCGGTCCTAAATTCGATTGTCCATAATAATGACTTATATGATGAGAAGTATAAATAATGGACACCACAGATAAAGATTAATTCATCAAATCCACCATAGAGATAATAAAAATGTATTGACAAATCATCAATTTTTTCTGTACCACTCGATTCACCCTTTTAGCTAATTCGAATTCAAGATCAGTCTGGGTGGCTGATTAAGGTTTCCAGTCCCTCCCAACTTGTTGTCTTGGTAGAGAATCGAACCGGTTTTTTTCTATCCAAATGCGAGTCTCAATCACCACTAACAACATATTTAGTTAATATCAAATTATCTAAGGTTGCAATTATGTAGGAGCGGCAGAAATATTTTGAAAATAAAAGCTGCTGGCTTTTGCCAAATTATTGGGGTAAATTTTGGCATCGTCATTCTTGGCTACGGGCATGGTGATCGGAATACCGTATATTTCCTATTAATTGTGTATGATAGACGCGATGGAAGTCCCAAATTTTTATGTGAGAATGATCTTGATCAATGGTGGATCGCCGTTCCGATATCGCACAGATGTTTTATTCGTAGTCGCGACGTTTTATTATCTCTTTCTGGTTTCTTTCCTCTTTATCTTTCGATTCTGGTTGTCTCTACCTCTATCCTAATCCTGACGACAATCGTTCCTTGACTGTCCTATCACCTTCGATGAAGTCAAGCTTGTCTTTCAGGTGGTGAGCTATGTCTTTTTTCGTTTCTGATTTTGTTGTCTCTCTTTGGTGTTTTTGTATTTGGGTCGAGAGGTGGGTCCGAAGGTCGCAGCAAGCAGAGGGGCAGCGCAGGAGGGCGACGGCACGAAAGCGGGCCTGGGTCGTGGGTGCAGTGGCATCAGGGCGGCGTGCAGAAGCAGACGTGCGTGAGTATGTATGATGTCGTCCGTCAGTCTGTGCCGAGGTCGGTCGTCTGGCAATAGGGTCCGCTGGTGGTGGACCAAGGCGTTCCATAGGAGGCGGGGGATCGACGCTTTGTGAGAAGGCGAGTGCAAAAGGGGGAACCGTGTCGGCCGGGCCGAAGAAAAGAAGCCAAGCCGTGGGGGGGAATAACTGGATATGGAAGGTTAAGAGAAGCTCAACATTAGACAAAGCAAAAGCCTCATACCTATATAGACGGTTTTAGCTAAGACAGCCAGTTCCTACCTGTTCGCATAGTCAAAACACCGAAACTATATTTCCTAACCAAAACATTTATCATGTATAAAATCATATTATATTACCAGAGACATAAGAATTACTTGATCAGGAGAAGAAACCCTCTAAGTGAGGCTTCTCGTACGCACGGGAACATGCTAGTGCGAACACGGAGCGAGATTATGTATATAGCCTTTGCATGCTAAGCGGGCAGAAGCGCGGGTGAGTCCAGAACGGGGCTTTAGGTCCAGAGTACGGTGGGCGGCCGTGGCGGCCCAGGAGGTCATGTCTAGATAATTATCCCTGGCAAAAATAGTAGAAAGGACGGGCTCGGCTGAACGACCGGTCGGAGGGTGGCTAATAGCAGCTTCAAGGAACACAGACGCAAGGCCGGGGGCAGACGAGAAGATGAGAGGGGCAAGAACCAGAGAGCACGACCAAAGTCGGTAGGTCCGGAGAACAAACAGGCAAAAAAACAAAAGGAGCCCGGGCGCCGCCGGCGGAGCACACAAGTTGACAACGAGCAGAGCAGCAGCCAGAAGGGGAAACCGGCCGCACTTGAAGGTCGGCGCCTCATAAGGCAGAACAGAGAAGGGATGGCGGGGGAAGAGGTTGATAAACGTGGCCAACCCTATATGAGGACTAAGGCAACCGGGCGCATGGTACGGGATCACTCATGGAGATCCATCGACACAGTGTGTGGTTAATCTCTGCGAGGAGGGCAGCGCCAAACAGCCCTGAGGAAACCAGGGGTGGAACACCGCCGGAACGGGCCACAAGGGCGGCCAGGCCAGGAGCTAGCGGGGGCAAGGAAGCGGGCGAGCGAGAGCCGGAAGGGAGAAATGGGACACCCAGGGAGCCCAGACGAGCAGCCCGGTACGAGCCAATGAGCCCATAAGAGGGGCCCAACACACGGAAAGCCACAAGACATGCTGAAGGCCCTAGAACTGCGGGATGGTGGCGGGGCCGGCAAGGGAGTGCCCAAGGAAAGGGGAGGAACGGAGGGGAAGGGGTGTGCCCAGCCCACAAAAAAGGGCGTTATCAAAAGGGGTGGAAAGCTGTCAAACGGGTAGCAGGAGAGGAAAGAGGAGCCCATAGTAAGGAGGAAGGCACAGTCAAACAGAAGGATAACCAACCAGGGCGAACCGGAGGAAGACTAATAGGGCGGCCTTTCATCCAAGAGGGAAGGCGAGCGGGAAGGGGATGCAGGAAAGCGGGGCAAGCTGCTTCTACGCGAAGGCGGGGTCACGCACCCCGGACACCCAAAGAACGGAAAGGGCACGAGCCGCGGAAGCCAATATGGTCCGAAGAAGCTTCGCCCAGTAGCAGCCGAGTTCGACAGGGCAGAAAGATGGGGGAGGGCCCGAGAAGGGGCACAAACCGGAGGATAGCAGCAAAAGGAGTCGAAGCGCAAGAGCAGCGGACAGTTTAAGGCCGAGCACCGGGCGAAACAACACCAAAAGCGCGGCAAAGAAAGGAGGCAGCGGAAGCCCCCCGCGCAGGGGCAGGAAGGGAAAAGGGCGGAGAAGAGCGCGGGCGGGAGGCAAAAGCGCGGACTAATAGGACGCAGAGCCACACAAAAATATGAAAGAGACAGCGGTGCGCCCGGCTCAGACCGGCGCCCAGCAATAGTACCGGCCAGAGAGCCAGGAACAGGAAGAGAAAAAAGGAGTAGGGGGGAGGCAACTCAGCTACGACGAAAGCGAAAGGCGCGTGAAACCGATAAAGTAGGCACAGGGTCGGCAAGAAAGGCCAGCGATACGGAAGCCAGAAGGCGGGGGGAAGGGCAACCGGCAGAAACACCCACGCGGAGGCGCCGGCTGCCTTTTAGAACCAGCAACAACAGCTGGGGGTGAGATCCGGACGAGGCGGAAAAGCGGGCCGCCCGGCGATCAGAAAGCTAGGCGAGGGTGAGAGAAAGCACATTTTTTTGGCTAACACCTAACTGCAATGGCGGGCTATACAAGGGGAGAGAGCCTTGGGTAGGAAAACAGGACACAAGCGAGGGCGAGAGGCCGGAACGACCGAGGAGACTAGGCATCCCGGTGGAGGCAGGGGGGGGGAGGCAAGGAGCAGGGAAAAAGTCGGGGCAGGAGAAATA
>SNQN01009287.1:10170-20196 GCA_008642245.1 Bassia scoparia
CCACTCCAGGTATCTAGTTCTGAACCCACCGAGTGTAGTCTAGCACTTACATCTAGCTTGCTCGACCATCAGTTAGGTCTCTTTGCTGACTTAAGCATCGGAGGGGCTTTTCCCGGAAATCCCCCGGGTTAGTCACCTTTGCTTGTTTTGCAGGTTAGCCGGAAGAGACCAAGTGTCCATTCTCAGGACGTTGACGGAAGCACGTGCGTGTCAGCTGTCATCCCTAGTCATTATTACTCACCCTAGTTTTCTATCGTATTCTTTGAAAGTTCCTTGAACAGGAACAGATTGGCGCCGTCTGTGGGGATCGACAAGCAAAGCCATGGTCAATACGCGTTACGGTGCTCGTGAAGTTCAGCCTGTCAATCAAATAGGTACGCGTGAAGGCAACCCCCCCGGAAGGGGACACTGCCACTTCCGCCGCGCGTGACTCGGACAACGTGGCAGGGAGAGAGAGGACCAATCGGCCCTCACCCATTCGCTTCCCTCAGCCGACAGACCCGGTCACAAGGCAGGAACTTGATGCCTTGCTGGAGAAGGTCACTCTCCTCACCAAGCAGTTGGCCAGTCGAGCAGAAGGAGAGACTCAGCCCACGCGCAGTCAACCAGCGCGCAGCTCCGGGCCCCGACCTCAACTTCGTGCCAGGCCTGCCTCGCCATCTAGACCACGTCCAGGACCTTTCAGGTTCGATTCTCCCTCGCGGGGACGTTCTCAGCGCAACGCCCCCAACGAGGTTCAGCCCGCTCCGTCCAAAAAGGCAGAAGATGCCCCCGAGGTCAGTCGTTCACATAGGCCCTCTCTGGACGCACGGACCATCATTGAAGAAAGGCGTTGAGATAGTCTGGATGCCCGTACTATCATCAACAATCGCCGAAGCCAAGGCGAAGCCGCTGTAGCCCAGCCTCGAGCCTCCCCTCGCCGAGGAGACTCGGGCCGACCTTCTGCTCGACTTAGCCGGTCACAGCATGAGGCCACTAGTCGGTCACCCCGGCATCAGTCAGCTAGGTCACGCGGTCATGCGGATAGTTCCCGATCTCAGTCAGTCAGGCAGACGGGAGAAGGCACACGGGCTCGACAGCCGATGCAGACCCTCGTCCATAGAACCCCATTCAGCAGGGAGATAATGGACACCGAGGATCCGAAAAAGGTAAAAGTGCCCACCATCGAGACTTTCGACGGGACCACAGATCCCGAGGACCATATGGCTGCCTACAAGACTCAAATGGCAGTCCAGACAGTATGCGAGGCCTCGTGGTGTCGTTTCTTCCCAACTACGCTTAAAGGTATTGCTCTCACTTGGTTCAGTGAATTGCAGTCCGGCTATATTACAAATTTTACTGTTTTAGAGGCTTTGTTCAAACAACAATTTATTGCTGGTAAAAGACATAAGAAAACCAGCTTTCATTTAATGACTTTGAAACAAGGCAAAACTGAAGGATTATCTAGTTACATAAAGCGATTCAATGCCGAATCTCTGGGCATTTCGAATTTGGAGGACAATGTTGCTTTCTCAGCCCTCATGTCAGGCCTAAGACCTAGCCGGTTCAAGCAGGACCTGGTCATTGAGGGCATCACGAAGTACTCGGAGGCTCTGGCTCTGGCCCAGAAGTACATTCAGGCCACCGAGATCAATAACATGCATGATGACCAGCCCTCATCCGAGGGCAAAAGAAAGACAGGTGACAACAGGGGTGATCCCACTCAGAGCAAGAAGCCCAAGCTCCGGGATGGAGGGGATGACCCTCGTTATAATACAAACATGGGAGATATTTTCCTGGACATCAAACCCCTGGATATTCTGCCGAAGCCTGTTCCCATTCGAACTACGCCTAACCGGCGGAACAGGAACCTCTGGTGTGAGTATCATCGGGAGTGTGAGCACACCACCCGAGATTGTAGGGAATTGAAACAAGCTATTGATCACCTGGCGAACGAGGGTAAGCTTAATCGGTATCTCCGCAAGAAGGATACCAAAGACCAAAGCCAGCCTCGACGAAAGGAAGATCAGCCCACTACCAGCAATGAAAGCATGAATACTGTGAACGTGATATCAGGCGGTAGTGCCCAGCAATCGGGGCAAGAAGCGTCATCTGGAGGAACTCACGCACCAAGTATTGAAGGTCGGTGGTGAGTTGCCCCCCAGCTGTCCAGCGATGGTCTTTGACGAACATTCTACCAAACCTATTGCCCTCCCTCACGATGATCCTCTAGTTGTCGAACTTAAAGTATCCAATGCTCGGGTGAAGCGAGTGCTCGTGGACAGCGGCAGTTCCTCAGACATTATCACTTTTGACTGTTTGCAGAAGTTGAAGTATTCTAAGTCTGACCTCATCGCTTCGGAATATCCCTTGGTCGGTTTTGGTGGCAAGAGAACATACCCAGAGGGAGTCATCAAGCTACCAGTCATCAGAATTAGGGAGAAGGACCTGGCCCGTTCAACTCAGGTGTACTTCAATGTCGTTGATATGGACCTCCCCTACAACATCATCCTCGGCAGACCTACTCTCAATCGGGTTAAAGCTTCTATATCCACTTATCAATTGCTTTTACAGTATGAAACAGATTCGGGAACAGTTGGTCGGCTATATGGCAATCAACGCTCCGCCAGGGAGTGTTATGTCAATAGCCTCCGCAKTGCCGACCCTYAGCCTTCAGTCGGGCAGAAGCGGAAGGACCCCCCAAAGAAGGAAGCCCTCACCGGGCTGGATGTATACCTCAGTGAGAACGTCAAACGCTACAATCGACCTCAGCCTGCGGAAGCCAACGAGGAAGTACAAATTGACAATGACCCGACACACACCGTCCGGGTCGGGAAGTCACTTGCACCAGAGACTCGGGAGCTAATTGTCTCCACCCTTAAAGAATTTTGTGATGTCTTTGCATTTGATGCCACAGAGATGCCCGGGATTYACCCTTCAGTCATGGTACACAAACTCAGCATCAAGGAGGGGCATCGGAGTGTTAAACAAAAGCTCAGACATTAGGGGCAAGAGAGGAGTGAGGCAGCAGCCTCAGAGATTAAGAAGTTGCTTGAAGTAGGCTTCATTCGAGAATGTCAATACTCAGATTGGTTGGCGAACGTAGTGTTGGTCAAAAAGCCAAACGGGACATGGCGCATGTGCGTAGATTTCACTAATCTCAACAAGGCATGCCCGAAGGACGACTACCCTCTGCCGAAGATCGACGCCTTGGTCGACTCTACTGCAGGACATGCTCTATTCAGCTTCATGGATGCCAATGCAGGTTATCATCAGACCCCGATGGCAGAGGAAGATCAACCCCATACTGCCTTCATCACTCGGCAAGGGGTCTATTGCTATAAGGTAATGCCATTCAGCCTCAAGAACGCAGGAGCCACTTACCAAAGGCTGGTGGACAAGATCTTCGAAGGACAAATTGGGAGAAATGTGGAAATTTATGTCGATGACATGATAGTCAAAAGCCGAAAGATAAAAGATCATGTATCGGACCTCAGGGGAGCATTCTCCTCCCTCAGGAAGTACAACATGAAGCTCAATCCCAAGAAGTGCGTGTTCGGTGTTCGAGGAGGTAAATGCCTTGGGTTCTTGGTAGACGAGAGGGGCATCGAGGCCAATCCTGATAAGATCCAGGCAATCATCAACATGGAATCCCCAAGGTCGGTCTTGGAAGTTCAAAGGCTCATAGGATGTATGGCAGCCTTGGGCCGGTTCTTATCCAGGTCAGCAGACAAGAGTTTGGCCTTCTTCAAAACATTGAAAAGGTCCTCGTTCAGCTGGGATGAAGAGGCGGAGGCAGCCTTTCAGCAACTTAAGCAACACCTGTCCAGTCTGCCGAAGTTGCTCCCGCTTGCCGATGGGACACTCTTCCTATACTTGCAAGGCTCAGACTATGCATTTGACGCATCCTCGTTGCTGAAAGGGACAAGACTAGCATCCATTACTTCGTCAGTCTATGCCTATCGAGGGGCTGAATCTCGGTTATTTAATCGAGAAGATGTATACAGCACTCGTGTAGTAGTCGGAACTCAAGGCCTTACTGCCAATGCCATCCGCATCAGAAAGTCCTAACCGGACAGCCCTATCAAAAGTGATCGAAGAAGAATCACTCGACTGACGGTATGACAGAGTGTCAGATCAGTTGGCAGATTATGGGTTGGAGTATGAGCCTAGACGAGCAATCAGGCCCAAGCATTGACTGACTTCTTTGTCGAGTGCACAAACCGGCCGCCTCGCAGTCAGCCGAAGCTGGAGGTTAATAGATGGCTCGCCACCAAAGATGGAATGACAGTGTAAGACACCTAAAAATGTCTCCCAAGAGTAATCAGTGACTTGAAACAACCGGGCGTTCCAGATTGCTTCGGATTTAAAACAGATTGCTTTGAACATCACGAAAGTCTGGAAAATACGTGGTCAACTCGGAACTGTGGAGCAAAGGACAAATAAAATGGGCAAAAACATTTTTCGTTTATTTATTTTAATTATTTCCTATTTTAGTTTCTAGTTTCTTTTTTTAGGATTTTTAAAATAATTATATTGGTGTCTCCATAAATTTCACTTTTCATCACACTCTTCACTTTTTCTGAGACTCACCAGTATTTTAGATTATTTTTCTGATTTTCTTATTTTTTCTATGATTTTTACAAGTTTTAATACGCACAGAAAAACTACAGAAAAATCCAAATACGCAAAAAATACTCCGGAAATACGTCAACCTTTTAGAACATTCTAGAATTCCTTGCGGAGAACAAAGGGGTCTAGGTCGTCTTCGAATCCAAGGGAAATCACGATACAATCGGAGGAAATTCAAAATTATTTCGAGGTTTTGGAAAACGTATATACGCAGGTCATCGCGTAATCCTGCGTATATACGCAGGGACTACTGCGTTAATACGCGTCCCTCCCCCTTTCTGCGTATATACGCAGGTTTTCCCCTCTCGTTTTTTGTCTCGATGCTATAATAACACTCTTGCCAGTTGGCTTCAGTGCCGAGACCAACCAATTCCCGAGACATACGAATCTATCGTCTTCTCTCCTCTCTCAACACTCTAAACACACGTTTGAATTCGAAGCATCGATTCTCTTTCAATCAACAACAATAACCACAGGTTTACTTCTGAGATACTCGCCACATAAACATACTCCTTTTCAATTAAATAAACTATTACGAGTTTTGATTTGATTTAATAAACATGTAGAAACTCACTTTTTAATCGTTCATGTAAATGAGTGTAGGATTTCTAATAGTTTTCAAGGTTTTTCATGGTTTTTTGGTTTTCTTCTTTCATTCATTATATTTTTCCCTTTCAAGATACTAACATTTTTTTTATTCTTGTATGAGCGATTAAGGCGAAAAAGATTTCATTGCGCTCGTGTTTGATCATGAAAACAATTGATTTTCTTTGGTCTTCATAGCGATTCAAGGCAAAGATGCGTTTCGTTTCGTTTACAAAACTAACCTTTGTATTTATTTGACAGATTTTAGATAGATGAGAATTTGATTTATACTTGAAGTTCAGTATTACTTCATATTGTCATTGTTGATAACTTGCTTATATATTTTGCAACAAAAGACCCGAATTATGTAATCACTCTAAAACAGCATTAACATGGACAACCTTTTAGCACCGTCTTTTTAACTTGATTGAATACAAGTGGTCACAAATTCTAGTTATAGGAGTCTTCTTGTGCATAATAGAAACATATCATAGTAATTTTTAGGTTAGTACGCTTTCTAAGGGTGCTTTAAAAACGTAAGTATATGGCATTCAATAATCGTGATAGAGATGAATTGCAATGAACCGATAGAGGCCCTACATAGCGGAGCGAATTGGTTAGGCAGAATCTGATATCGTACCTGTCCCCGAACCCAACGACTGTTACTTATTGACGTGGGGGCCATTGTTTTGGCAACCAACGTTGACCTCGTCGGAATATGTCTTTTGAAAACCTTTCTAGACAGGGTGGCGACTCCCCTTACTCGACAACACTACCCCAACGCATCAACGTGCGAGGATTCCGGTGGCTCAGACCAGCACAGCACCTCGATGTATACCAGCCGCGCGCAGCGCCGTATACGCTAGGGCGCGGCACCCCACGTATCCAATGCAGCAGGCTATCCTCATAAAGCAAACACGGAGACAAGTTCGAGTATCGCAATCAAAATTCGTTTCTCACGCTCGAACAATGAGACCAAATACGAAGCTGTTATCCTCGGAATGCAAATGTGTCTAGCTGCGGGGGCTAATTCTTTGAAAATCAAGTCGTACTCACAACTGATTGTGGGACAGATCAACGGGGAATTCGAGGCCAAAGAAGATGGAATGAAAATGTATTTGAACAAGGTACGAGAGCTTTCCCAAAAACTCAAACACTTCTCCATAAGTCACATTCCTCGGTCMGAAAACAATCAGGCAGATGCGTTGTCTCGCTTAGCCAGCTCAGCCGAGTCTCTCGAGCCTCGAACCATCACTTGGGAGGTACTGAAGGAGCCCAGCATCAATGAACAGTCCATGCCCCTGGATCGGGGGGCTACCTGGATGGACCAGATAATTCGATACCTTCGGGATGAGCGGCTTCCTGACGACCCAAAGCAAGCTGATAGGGTCAGGACTCAGGCCCGAGGGTTCGAATGGTAAGAAGGGAGGCTCTACAAGAAGTCCTATACACATCCTTTGCTTCGGTGCGTGAAACCGGACGAAGGGGATTATATCCTCCGGGAAATTCATGAAGGAGCTTGTGGCAATCATTAAGGGTCAAGAACTATGGCAGGTAAAGTCCTTCGAGCAGGATACTACTGGCCTACGCTCAAGCAAGAGGCTCAGAACTTGATTCAGCAATGTGAAAAATGCCAGAAGAATGACTCAGTGCCTCACCGTCCTGCCAATCAGCTCTCAGCCATCCTACCCACCTTGCCATTCGACAAATGGGGCATGGATCTGTTGGGACCTTTCCCCCAAGCCTCGGGGCAGTGTAAATTCCTCATTGTTGTAGTGGATTACTTTACCAAGTGGATTGAAGCCGAGCCTTTGGCGACCATCACTGAGAAGCAGGTTCAGCAGTTCATATGGAGGAACATCATCACTCGGTTTGGAATACCCCGCGTCCTTGTGACAGACAACGGGAGACAGTTTGTCAGTGAGGCTACTAAGGAATACTGTGCTCGGTTCGGCATCAACATTCGAGCAACTTCTGTGGACAGACTTCAGACCAATGGCCAAGGAGAGGCTGCTAATAAGGTCATCCTACGGCGAATCAAAACTAAGCTAGAAGGGTCCAAAGGCACTAGGGTCGATAAGCTTCCCGGGGTCCTGTGGTCAGCCCGTACCACGACCAAAGAAGCCACGGGACACACACCTTTCTCCTTGGTGTATGGTAGTGAAGCAGTCCTGCCTATGGAAGTCGGGATACCCTCCCCTCGAGTCACATTCTACGATCATGACCAAAACGAAGAGTATAAGAAGATTGACCTCGATCTGCTACCCGAGACTCGGGGCAATGCCTTGCTGAAGTCCATCTCCTATAAGCAGAAGATCACAAGATACTTCAACCAGCGAGTTAAGACTCGGGAGAACCTGAGGCGATTGGGTTCTGAGGCGATTCGAAGCAACAGGTCGGGAGAACCTGCTGGGCAAACTCAACCCCAACTGGGATGGTCCTTATCGGGTTACGGAGATGGTCAGACCCGGAACTTACAGGCTCGAAGATACCGATGGTAAGGCCCTCCCTCGGCCATGGAATGCGGACAACTTGCGCAAATACTACATCTGAAGGTTAAGACTTGTTAATTTTTAATTTCCATTTTAAGTAAATGCTGTAACACGACAAAGCACTCGGTCAGGTCTTCCTCACCGGATCCCTGATCGAGCAATGCTCAGTCAGCCCTGCTATGACTAGCATTCGTTGTAATGAAAGCATTAATAAAAGTCTTCCTTTTTGCGCAAATTATATATTTTTCATGCAAGTGTTTACCCTCGGGAATTGGCACGCTCACCTTCGGGGAAAACTAGCCTCAGAGGAATCCCATTGAAGAGCAAAGGTGCACATGCCAAACCCTCGAGAAAGAGGCAAATAAAAGCAAGCAAGTAAAAGCACTCAGAAATAAAAACAAGTACGAACACTCGACATATGCAGAGAAAACTGAAATTCCATAAATAAAAGCCAGGCTCGGCTGGCAATATAGATATTCATAAATTAAAGCCAGATTCAACTTGCAAATATCTGATTACAAAAGTCGGGAATCTACACCGACCAGCAAAAGTGGAGAAATAATTCAAAGTTATTACACATTTTGGTCAGAACATGACCAGCAGAAATGGAATGATAGAAAGACAAAGGAAAGCAGAAGGCTGAAGAGCAGATCATTCGGGAGAGCTGGCAGACTCATCCTCAGCAGGCTGGGAGGAAGCTCCAGGAGCAGGCTCGGTCTGACTCTTTGCCCCCGAGGCCCTAACGTCTGTAGAAAGGACCTCGGTGGAAGCTTTGGCCTGCGATCCCTCGACTGCGCCCTCAGAAGCCTTAGTCGCAGCTTCAGATTGGGCCTGGGCCGCCATCTTGGACCTCCTCTCTTGCTTGATGGCCGCCATCTCCTGAGCCACCACTTCGCCGTATTTTGCGTTCAGGAGAGACCATTGGCCGGGAAATTGAGCTTCTGCAGCTGCTTCCATCTTCTTTAGGGCATAGCCGATGCCGGTCTGGAAGGACTCCTGCCCAAGCTTGATTCTGTACTTGCGTCCCTCGGCAGTGGTGAACCAGGATTCCACTATCGGCAAGCCGGACTCCTCCAGCTTCAATTGCTCAGCTTCAAGCTCCTTCTCGAGGGCCTCGATCTTTTTGTCCCTCTTGGCAATCGTCTTACTCCTCCTCTCTGCCAGGTTCTTGTATTTCAGCAAGTCCTGGTTGAGAGTGGTGCGATCATCCTTCCACTTTTGGAGCTCCTCCTTCTCCTCTTGGAGGGTCTTTAGCTCGAGATCCTTGTCCTGGATCACCTTGGCCTTCCTAGCCAGAGCCTTCTTATCGGCCTGATGATGGAGCGCCAAGGCCTGCATGCGCACAGTTAGCTGCAAGAGAAGCAACACGTTAGTTGACAAGACAAAAAGAGAAGTATTGACACACAAGAAGATCATACGCATACCTCGAGCCAAGAGGTCTGCAGGTCCTCCGTCTCTCGGACCTGATGTTCCTCCTTCATCAGCTCGGAGATGTCCTCTTGAAGGACAACCTCCTCCAAAGCCTTCTGGGCCCTCTGCTGCTTCTCCCCCTCAGCCAGCTTGTTGAGAGGAGCCCTCGGGCCTGACTCCCCATCCCGACTAGCCCTCTTGCGGCGGAAGGGTGTCTCAGTCTAAGAGGTCCCACCAGCATCGGACCCAATCTCAAAAGCCCTCAGATTCTCAATCAAAGGGGGGTTGGCAGGAGGATCACTCGGGTGACCCAGATCAGGTTGAACCTCGACCACGGGCTCCATGTCCCCGGTCAACCTGCGCTTCGGGTTCTGCGCAGAGAGGATTTATGAGCATAGAAATAAACGTGTAAAGTATGGACACTCGGGAAACATGAAGTTGGTCACATACCTCAGAAACATCGGGGATGTTCAGGTTCCCCTGTTCCATATCATCGGCAATCGAGCCGAACAAGAAGTCCTCGGCAGAGATGATGCTTTGCATGTTCAGATTGCCAAATCGACCAGCCTCTGCAAAAGGGAAAATACATACGTCAGAAATACAATCAAATTCAAGAAAAATGCAAGTAGAAAGACTCGGGTAACATGAATGAGCCCCCTACCAGGTGACATCTTCTTGCTCAGATGACACATGGCCAAGTAGTGCTCTCTCAAGAGAATGTCACAATCGGGCAACCAGTTCTTGATCAGGTCCGGGAGCACATAGTCATCGCCATTCGTTCATTACATAGTCATCTTTCTCTAAGTCTAGCCTTTTATTTATAAGTTATATGCTTATTATTATTATTATTATTATTATTATTATTATTATTATTATTATTATTATTATTATTATTATTATTATTATTATTATTATTATTATTATTATT
>SNQN01009288.1:0-21171 GCA_008642245.1 Bassia scoparia
GTCAGCGAGCTCATCCATCTTCCTAACGTGTTCGTCGCTCATGGTGAATGATGGAGATGATCTAGGACTTGGTGGACTCTGAAAAGGTTGCCTTTGCGGAGACGGGACGGTGGAGTGACTGACTCGCTCTCGAACTAGTCTCTGATTAGCTTTGCGAACCCAAACGGGGGGATCAATGTTGAATTCTGCCAAGTAACAAGACGACAGATTAATTCGATGCTTCACTCGACTCAAAGACTCATGCATGACCTAACATGATCGTCTTCCTATATGCAATGATCCTAATGCAAAAAACTATATGAATGCATGGTCATCCTTTCCCCTTTTGTATATTTTTTTTTTGCTTTTTTTTGCTTTTGTTTTTTTTTCTTTTTTTTTTTTTTTTTTTTTTTTTTTTTTTTGGGAAAAAGGATGACCTTTTACAAAATGATGGTGTAATATGCAATGTATGTTGAGTCCTATGTCTAACTAAAGACGATCATGATCTATATGCTTATGTGATGTGTTAAGTCTAATATGTACAAGGCTAAGAGTCCTAAGTCACATATGCACTTCAAAGTAACCACACAACATGATTTATGAGTTCAAACCACCTAGGGTCCAGTTCTAGGAGTACTGATGGTCGGCTGGGTTAAGTCCAAAGATGTACCATGCCTAAAAGTAGAGCTTGGTCCAGTTTTCACCACTAGCAATTAGCGATGTATGGCCAAGATACCTCTTATGCACACGCATCAGTAACACGTGCACACACGGCATGGGCGGGATAGGACTTGCCTTAGCCATGCGATCAATTAACCACATGCAACCAAGGTAGTTTCCCCCCTTATGGTAGTCTCGAGCATAGAACATGCCCATATTGAGACCAAGGTGCCTAAGTTGTGACCTTTATGCGAAGGGTCACATGCAAAATGCAACAAAATTCAATAAACATGATGATGGAATTACGAGACTTTTCAAGTCTGTCCACTTCACCTAACGGTGATTATCCCCAGTGAAGTCGCCAAATTGTAGGACGTGGGCCGCGCCCTCAGCGTATAGCGGGCGCGCGGCTTGGTACTACATCGAGGTGCTTTGCGTGGGCTTGAGCCACGGAACCCGCACGTGAGTGCGTTGGGGTAGTGTTGTCGAATGAGGGGAGTCGCCACCGTGCCTAGATAGGTTATTCACGGACGCCCGAAACGTTGGTGCCAAATCAATGGCCCCACGTCCAATCAAGTAACCAGTCGTGGGTTTGGGGACATGGTACGAATCAGATCTGTAACCCAATTCGCCCGCATGTAGCGGCCTCTATTCGGTCTCATTGTAATTCCATTAATCATGATTTATTGAATGCACATAACTTACGTTTTTTTAGCACCTTAGAAGCGAACTAACCCTAGAATTACTATGAAAGTGTGTTACTATTATGCACAAGCGACTACCTAACCTAGAAATTGTGACCACTTTGTATTAATCATGTTAAAAACGGTGCCTAAAACAGGTTGTCCATAGTTAATCTGATTTAAAGTGATTCACATAATTCCGGTCTTTGTTTAGCAAAACATATACAAAACTATACAACAACAATGACAATATGACAATATGCAATAAGATGAAGTGCATAAACTTCAAAGTATATGCAAACTCATCTTACCCTAAATCTGCAAAGAAAACACAAGTTAGTTCGTAAAACGCAATGAAATGAATCCTTTGCCTTGAATCGCTACATGAAAACAAAGAAAATATTGTTAGTCCTTGATATAATGCAAGCGCAATGGATCTTTCGCCTTCAATTGCTATACAAGAGAAAAGAATAGTTAGTATTGACAATGAATAATAATAATAAATGAAAACCAAAAACCAATAAAAAACCTTGAAAACAAAGTGAAAAACCTACATATTTACATGAAACGAGTTAAAAGTGAGTTTCTACATAGCTTTAATTATATTAAAAACTCATAACAATGGTTAGTCAATATTAAAAGAAAATGAGAGATTATTGGTGAGTAATCTCAGAATTCAACCTTTGTTATCGCTTATTGATTCGCAAGAGAATCGATGCTTTGAATTAAAACGAATGTATAATGTGTTTGAAGTGTTTTCGAGAGAGAGAGAGAGAGAGAGAGAGTATGCAGTGTATGAAATCGTGTAAGAGTGTGAAAGCGTGCCCCGGACTGAGCAAGGCAAGAGTGTATTTATAGGCAAGAGGCAAAATTTCGAGTAAATAAACCCTGCGTATATACGCTGTATATGAGCGTATATACGCTGCTTCCTGCGTATATACGCTCGTATACAGCGTATACACGCTGCTTTCTTTCCATAATTTTTTGGAAATTTCGTGTGTGTATTTTGAGCGTATATACGCTCCTGTTGAGCGTATATACGCTCCTGATGAGCGTATATACGCTCAACACTTGCGTATATACGCTCGATATTTTCGTATATATTTTCCAAAAACTCGAAATATTTTGATTTCCTCCGATTTTATTCGTGATTTCCCTTGATTCAACGTACCTAGACACCCTTACTCTCCAAGCAAGGAGTTCTAGAATGTTCTAGAAGGTTCCACGTATTTCCGGAGTATTTTTCTAATTATTCGCGTATTTTCTGCGTATTCTGCGTATTTAAACATTGCAAAATTCATAGAAAATCATAGAAAAATCAGAAAAATAATTTAAAAATACTGGCGGATTCAGAAAAATGTGACGGACATGATGAACATCAAAAAGCATGAGAATCGCCTTTGAAAACCTTTTGAAAACCTTTGAAAACCTTTGAAAAAACCGAAAGAAAGTATTTTTGCCTTGCCTTTGACCTTTGCTCAATATTTCCGAGTACGACCTCGCATATTTCCAACTTTTATGAATTCAAAGCACCTTTTCTGATTCGAAACAAACGCGAGACGCGGTATGTTTCATCACGGATTACTCATTTGGGGAGACACATTTTCAGGTGTCTACAGCGAGGCGCCTCCCATCCAAAAGTGTGAGTTCATCATATCTAGCACGGACCCACTCGGCCTCGGGGACTTTGCTTTCGAGCAGAATGCGTAGTGATGGAACCTCCAATTCAATTGGTTGAACAGCTTCTGTTCCATAAACAAGTGAGTATGGGGTGTATCCCGTGGAGGTCCGAATTGAAGTTCGATATCCCCAAAGAGCAAAATGGAGCTTGTGGGGCCAATCCTTATAAGTTTCAGTCATTTTGGCGATGATTGTCTTTACATTCTTGTTCGCTGCCTCTACAGCTCCGTTGGTTTGCGGCCGATACGGGGAGGACCGATGATGCTGAATTTTATACTTGGCAATCAACTAAGCGCACTCTTTCTGGAAATGTGTGCCGTTGTCGCTAATGATTTCATGTGGCACTCCAAAGCGACAAACGATATTTGTCTCAATGAATTTTGCCACATGTTTAGCTTGAAGAGTAGCATAGGAGGCTGCCTCCACCCATTTTGTGAAATAGTCGATGGCGACTAAGATGAATTCATGCCCACCTTGTCCTGGAGGGGTAATCTTTCCAATTATGTCAATGCCCCATGTGGAAAATGGCCAAGGGGAAGTGAAAGTATATAGCAGGGATGGAGGTACATGTTGCAGGTTGGCATTCTTTTGGCACGTGTCGCACTTCTTGACATAGTCGTGACAGTCCTTTTCCATGGTTATCCAATAATAACCAAGGGTGATAATTTTTCTTGCCAACATTTTTCCACTCATATGCGTGCCACACACGCCGCTATGCACGTTGTCCATGATCACTTTTGCTTCTTCTTGAGGAATGCAAAGCAATGAGCGACCGTGATAGCCCTTTTTGTGCAGCTCCCCTTCGTGTAGCACATAGTTTGATGCCAATCGCCTTAAAGCTGTTTGTGCTTTCTTCGAGGCTTGAGGAGGGTACTCATTGTTTTGCAAGAACTTCAAGATATGTGAATACCAAGGCTCGTTTCCCTCACTTGACGAATGGTCTTGTTCTTCATCCCCTAAGGCATTGACATGAGCTGGGCTTTGTCGCCTTTCGATGACTAAGGGCATATGGGTTAAAGAGTTGGGGATGTTAATCATCGAAGCTAACTTAGCCAAAGCGTCTGCAAATTGGTTGTCGTCTCGCCGGAGGTAGGTATACTCTATTTCTTTGAAATGTTGGGCAATTGTCTCTAGATGTGCTTGATAAAGGGCCAAACTCTCACTTCTGACTTTCCATTTCCCAGAGATTTGATTGATGATCAAGGAAGAGTCCCCGTATACCCTCAACTTCTCAACTCCGAGTGCGATGGCTGATTCTAACCCAATGATGCAGGCTTCATATTCAGCTGCGTTGTTTGTAACATTGAAGTCTAGCTTGACGGAAATCGGCGTGTGCTCTTCTTCTGGCGATACCAGAAGTATGCCCACACCGCATCCTTTTTGGTTTGACGATCCATCAAAGTATAAACACCAGGTCCCGTCTTCAGTCATCAATAGATCCTCGTCGGGGAATTCAAAGTCTTCTGGCTCTGCTTCTCCAGGCGAATTGGCAAGAAATTCAGGAACGATGCTTCCCTTGATGGCCTTTTGGGATACATATTTGAGATCAAATTCGGAAAGCATAACCACCCATCTTGATAGGCGCCCACTCATAGCTGGTTTTTCCAGGAGGTACTTCAATGGATCAGCTTTCGAGACAATGTGAACTGTGTGGGTAAGAAGATAATGCCGCAGCTTTTTGGTCGCCCAAACCAATGCAAGGCAAAGCTTCTCCGTATTTGAATACCTCGTTTCATATTGGAGGAACTTTTTACTCAAATAATATATGGCATTTTCCTTCCCATTGGCTTCTTGAGCAAGCATTGCTCCAGCAGCTGTTTGAGTGACAGTAAGGTAGAGCCGTAATGGTAAGCCGGGAACTGGTGGTAAGAGAACTGGAGGGTTGGAGAGGTACTCTTTCACCTTGTCAAAAGCCTGTTGACATTCATCGTCCCAAGTCTTTGGTTCATCCTTCTTAAGCTTATGAAAGATGGGTTCACACACCATAGTGAGTTTGGAGATGAACCTGCTGATGTATTGAAGACGTCCCAAAAATCCTCGAATCTCCTTTTCGTTTGAAGGTGGTTCAAGGGACATGATGGCTTTGATTTTTGAAGGATCGATTTCGATGCCTCGGCTGCTAATGACATACCCAAGGAGTTTTCCAGAAGTAACTGCAAATGCACACTTTTGTGGATTGAGTCTCATCTTGTATTTGCGAAGCCTCTCAAAGAACTTTATTAAGACGGCGTTGTGATCCTGTCGTTCCTTTGCCTTCACTATCATGTCATCAACGTATACTTCCACTTCCTTATGCATCATGTCATGCAGAAGGGTAGTGGCAGCGCGTTGATAGGTGGCTCCGGCGTTTTTCAAATCGAATGGCATGACTGTGTAGCAATATGTTCCCCATGGAGTGATGAAGGTTGTTTTCTCCATGTCCTTTTCAGCCATCTTTACTTGATTATACCCTGCATATCCATCCATGAAGGATAACAGAGCGTGATTCGCGGTGTTATCCACCAGGATGTCTATGTGTGGTAAAGGGTAATCATCCTTTGGACTTGCTTTGTTGAGATCGCGGAAATCAACACACATTCGTACTCTCCCATCCTTCTTCATGACTGGGACTATATTGGCAATCCATTCTGGGTAATGCACTGTCTTAATGAAACCTGCCTCTAACTGCTTGATCACTTCTTCTTCAATCTTGAGTGCTATATCAGGCTTCATTCTTCTTAGTTTCTGCTTAACAGGTTTTGCCCCTCAATTAATGGTATGGTATGTTCGACAATCTCTGGATCGATCCCTGGCATGTCTCTCGGTAAGACCATGCGAACACATCCTTGTATTCTTTGAGTGTCTGGACAACTGTGCCCTTTCTTCTGCAGTAAGGCTGAGACCTATCTTTACCATTTGTGGCTCATCATTGCTGGAAATGTTGATTTCTTCGGTGTCTTCAATGATGGGGTTTCTTTGCTCATGTTTTTCCATTGCTTTTATAAGTTCATCATCGTTTTGTTTATTAGAAGCGTCAGAATTAAAGCAGTCAATTAAGGGAGGAGAAGAAGACGAGAAGTAAGCGAAAGGCATAGTCTTATTGAATTCAGAAATCATTACATCGAAAGCAGAAGCCTCAGAAGAGGCTGAGAGAATATTACTAAAATCCAAAACAGGTTTATTCGGTCCAACATGACCGTCCTTGACCTTGCTAACACTAGACTCCCTAAACTTAGGACTAGACTCAGACTCAGAACCCTCCTCAGACTCAGATTCCTCAAACATTGGTCCCTCTCCAGCAGTGAAATGAAACTTGCGGCCGTCAGGTGCAGTGATCTTCAAGGTTTTGCGCCATCCTCGAACCATGTCATTTGCAGGAGTAATCAGCTTAGTTGGGTCAAAGGACTCGTAGCTCGCCACCTTTTGAACAGTAGCTTCTTCCTCTTCCTTTTCCATACCAAAGAGTAGACCCAAGCCCAGGTGATCATCAACAGGGGTTGCAGTTTTGACAGGATCATTGACCCAATCTTCGATGAAGTCACAGTCTTGAAAGACCTCGAGTCCTGGATACTTTTTGCCATCAGCAGTTAGGAGAGGTTCAGGGAAGTCAAAGCTCGGAAAATCCTCTCCATCTCGCATAAAGTAGCCATTGAGAGTAAGCTCGTAAGGGGCGAGTGGTGGCCCATTATTAAGCTCATTCTTCTTCAAGGAAGCATATTTCAGTGCTTGCTCCCTTATCTCTCTTTTGGTAGGAGAGTATCCCAGTCCAAACTTGTCATTCTTCTGCGGCAGATCGAAGAGAGGATGAAGATGCTCCTTGTTGGATCCTAAGGCCATTCCAGGGAAGTAGCCTTGTTTTCAGTATAGCATGGATAGTGAGATTGGCATCATAAGGGGATTCTTCAATCACAGCAGTCGAAAAACCCCAAAGTTCCTCATCTTCATTGTCGTGCTGGACTTGTAAGGTGGACTTCCCTATTGCTTGGATTTTCATGGGAGACGCATCGATAGTTACCGGAGCGCCATGAAGTAAGAACTTGACTTTTTGATGGTAAGACGAGGCGACAGCGCCTAGTTCATGAAGCCAAGGACGACCAAGCAGTAGATTGAATGAAGTTTTGACATCCATCACATGAAACTTCACCCTTTTTTCAATTGGTCCAGTAGCAATGTTGAGCCATATGATTCCAAGAGCCTGTCTCTTTGAATTGTCGTAAGCACGAATGGTTTGAGTATTAGCTTGAAGATCATCTATTGCGATCCCAAGCTTTTGAGCAGTTCTCAAAGGGCAAACATTGATGGAAGATCCATTGTCCACCAAAGTCATTGGAATGTTGAACTGCCTACACACCACAGTGAGGTGAAGGGCCTTATTGTGATGGGGCCCCTCAGGAGGCAGATCATCGTCAGAAAATACGACATAAGGAGAGACAGCGTGGTTGGTTATGAAATTGACCAACCCTTCAGGAGTTGTCTTGCTTGAGACATTGATTTCAGTGAGAGCTTTGAGGAGAGCCTCACGGTGACTCTTCGAGGTGACGATCAATTGCCAAACGTTCAGTTCGGCTTTGGTTTTCTTAAGTTGCTTGATAATGGGATTCTCTTCTTGTGGTGGGATGATTTGAGTAGGAACAGTGTCATGCTGGGGAGTGGCGTCAGGAACACGCCCACTCCTTGTGAGTACATGCACATCGTCTGGTGCCTTGAGGATTTCTTGATCCAGGAATTCTTCTTCAAGATCTTCTCCTGTCATGGCTTGATAGGTCGCGACGCCTTCATAGTAGTCGTCGTCATCGTCGCTGTCCCATAAGCCATTAACAGAAGTGTCATTGAAGAGTAGAGTGACATCGACAGCTTGACCCACTGGATAGATGAGGACAGTAGGGTCAAAAGTGTTTCTTTCATCAATAGAAATCATGAGAGTAGTGAGGGGGTTGGATGTGATGTTCGGCTTTTTTGCACCTGGTGGAAGTGGGAGCCTTCCATCCTCTACCATGTCTTGGATCGCATCCTTTAGCTTAAAACAGTCCTCAGTTGTGTGACCTCTACCTTGATGGTATTTGCAATAGGCGTTTGGATTCCAGTTCCTACTCTTTTTGTCCTCTGGAGGATCTGGAGTGGGTCCAATAGGTGTAAGCTTCCCTTTGTTTTGAAGTCGTTCAAGTGCTTGAGTGTAAGTCATGCCCAATGGGAAATACTCACGCCTAGGACGATAATAACCTTGATTCCTTGGGAAACCAGAGGTAGCTTGCAGTGCAGAAACATTGTTTGAAGAACCAGCATTGTCCTTCTTGTTGTTGTTCCATTTGGTTTGTTAGTGCTAGAACTGTTTTCTTTCAATAAGTCATCCTCAATGGCAATACCAATGTGGTAGACCTTATCGAAAGTATCTAGGCCCAAATAGCGAAGATGATTCTTGTATCTTGGTTGCAAGTTCGATATGAAAACTTTCACCATTTCAACTTCAGGAGGGGCATGAACCAGTTGTGCAGCAGCCTCTTTCCATCTAGAGAGAAATGCAGTAAATCCCTCTTTCTCGCCTTGTTTCAGGATTTCAAGTTCACGAGAAGAGGTTTGACTTTGAATGTTCCCTTTGTAACGAGTCATAAAAGCAAGGGCAACATCCTCCCAAGTTTCAGTCTCCTTCTCAGACAAGGAGAAGAACCATTTCTGGCACACAGGTGCAAGCGAGAGTGGAAAGACCTTCGGGTAGAAGGCAGAGTCGACCCCCTTGAGAGACAAGGTAGCCTTAAAAGCCTTGAGATGGAAACGGGGATCGTCAGTAGGCTTGAATTGAGGGAGATCATTGGCTGAAAACTTGTCAGGGAGTTTGGCAGCAGGGGACATCTCGTTTTCAGTGTTTTCATAGTAAGTTGCCCCATCCAAGTGTCTTTTGAACATCTTCTCCATGTTCTTAGCGATGGCAGCAGAAGAAGAGTTGGCGGTGAGATGTTCCACCATCTTGGCTAAGTTTGCCACAGTGTCAGCGAGCTCATCCATCTTCCTAACGTGTTCGTCGCTCATGGTGAATGATGGAGATGATCTAGGACTTGGTGGACTCTGAAAAGGTTGCCTTTGCGGAGATGGGATGGGGAGTGACTGACTCGCTCTCGAACTAGTCTTTGATTAGCCTTGCGAATCCAAACGGGGGGCTCAATGTTGAATTCTGCCAAGTAACAAGACGACAGATTAATTGGATGCTTCACTTGACTCAAAGACTCATGCATGACCTAACATGATCGTCTTCCTATATGCATGATCCTAATGCAAAACTATATGAATGCATGGTCATCCTTTCCCCTTTTGTATTTTTTTTCGATTTTTTTTTTTGCTTTTGTTTTTTTTTTTTTTCTTTTTTTTTTTTTTTTTTTGGAAAAAGGATGACCTTTTACAAAATGATGGTGTAATATGCAATGTATGTTGAATCCTATGTCTAACTAAAGACGATCATGATCTATATGCTTATGTGATGTGTTAAGTCTAATACGTACAAGGCTAAGAGTCCTAAGTCACATATGCACTTCAAAGTAACCACACAACATGATTTATGAGTTCAAACCACCTAGGGTCCAGTTCTAGGAGTACTGATGGTCGGCTGGGTTAAGTCCAAAGATGTACCATGCCTAAAAGTAGAGCTTGGTCCAGTTTTCACCACTAGCAATTAGCGATGTATGGCCAAGATACCTCTTATGCACACGCATCAGTAACACGTGCACACACGGCATGGGCGGGATAGGACTTGCCTTAGCCATGCGATCAATTAACCACATGCAACCAAGGTAGTTTCCCCCCTTATGGTAGTCTCGAGCATAGAACATGCCCATATTGAGACCAAGGTGCCTAAGTTGTGACCTTATGCGAAGGGTCACATGCAAAATGCAACAAAATTCAATAAACGTGATGATGGAATTACGAGACTTTTCAAGTCTGTCCACTTCACCTAACGGTGATTATCCCCAGTGAAGTCGCCAAATTGTAGGACGTGGGCCGCGCCCTCAGCGTATAGCGGGCGCGCGGCTTGGTACTACATCGAGGTGCTTTTGCGTGGGCTTGAGCCACGGATCCCGCACGTGAGTGCGTTGGGGTAGTGTTGTCGAATGAGGGGAGTCGCCACCGTGCCTAGAAAGGTTATTCACGGACGCCCGAAACGTTGGTGCCAAATCAATGGCCCCACGTCCAATCAAGTAACCAGTCGTGGGTTCGGGGACATGGTACGAATCAGATCTGTAACCCAATTCGCCCGCATGTAGCGGCCTCTATTCGGTCTCATTGCAATTCCATTCATCATGATTATTGAATGCACAACTTACGTTTTTTAGCACCTTAGAAGCGAACTAACCCTAAAATTACTATGAAAGTGTGTTCTATTATGCACAAGAGACTACCTAACCTAGAAATTGTGACCACTTTGTATTAATCATGTTAAAACGGTGCCTAAAACAGGTTGTCCATAGTTAATCTGATTTAAAGTGATTCACATATATTCCGGTCTTTGTTTAGCAAAACATATATACAAAGTTATACAATAATGACAATATGCAATAAGATGAAGTGCATAAACTTCAAAGTATATGCAAACTCATCTTACCCTAAATCTGCAAAGAAAACAAAAGTTAGTTTGTAAAACGCAATGAAACGAATCCTTTGCCTTGAATCGCTACATGAAAACAAAGAAAACAATTGTTAGTCCTTGATAAAACGCAAGCGCAATGGATCTTTCGCCTTCAATTGCTATACAAGAATAAAGAATTGTTAGTATTGACAATGAATAATAATAATGAAATGAAAACCAAAAACCAATGAAAACCTTGCAAACATTGTGAAAACCCTACATATTTACATGAAACAAATTAAAAGTGAGTTTCTACATTGTTTTAATTATATTAAAAACTCATAACAATGGTTAGTCAATATTAAAAGAAAGTGAGAGAGATTATTGGTGAGTAATCTCAGAATTCAACCTTTGTTATCGCTTGTTGATTCGAAAGAGAATCGATGCTTTGAACTAAAACGAAAGTATAATGTGTTTTGAGTGTTTTGAGTGTTTTAGAGAGAGAGAGAGAGAGAGTATGCGTAGGAAGCATATGAAGTCGTGTGAAAGTGTGAAAGCGTGCGTGCCTCGGACTGAGCAAGGCAAGAGTGTATTTATAGGCACGAGGCAATTTTCGAGCAAATAAACCCTGCGTATATACGCTGTATATGAGCGTATATACGCTGCTTCCTGCGTATATACGCTGCTTACTTTCCATAATTTTTTGGAAATTTCGTATGTACATATTGAGCGTATATACGCTCCTGTTGACATTATCTCCGTAACCAATTTATCCAAACACTTAAACCCCCAATATTTGACATTAAGATTGTAAAATTGAATCCAAATAGGGACTGTTTTGAACTCCTCTGTTAGCATATCCATATCAGGAGACCAAGCTTTGACAATGAATGGTTTTCTATCAAATGAAAAGTGGCCAACAAGGGCCTATTTTTTGCCACCTTGGTCCTCAAACCACACCACAATGCCACCATTACCCACTGCAGTAACAAGAGTAATGCGAAATTTCCCCCAAATTCTCTTAACAAAACCCTCAAGAATTAAAAATGGAGGTTTAGCTCCAACCACAAAACAAACGACAGCAGTATTCTAGGATTCCAACTCAGCACTAATGTCATCAACATTGATTTTAGGTTTAATTTTCGAAATAGGAGAGGAAATCGTTTCCCTAATCGATCCCCTATTATGGTCAATTGCACCCAGGTTACTGTTCCATTTAGCATTACCCATTACCTCCCCAAATTGCAGAGAATAAGCAGCCTTAGAATGAGCAGTAGCCTTACGTACAGTAGAGGGAAGACCATTTGCAATCGCAGAAGAAGGAGACCCACCATAACCAACCTCTTGTATCGCCAATTTTGCCTCCATGAACTTCGAGAATTGCAACCGGAGCTGGTTGTGCTGCTCCAGATCTTTGAAGGAGGAAACTGGAGTAAAAGGGTCCATATTTTCCTCCTCACTAGAACTAATGTCTAGATCTGAAATCCACTCAACATTACCCGCAGCAGCCATCACATAATCCTCCTTATGCTTACCCTCGTTGCCATGTTTTTGGGATTTTGATTTCTTAGAAAGATTGCGTTGTTTGGAATTACTCACTTGCTTACCAGATTGCTTCACCAGTTGCTTATTCTTCCCCTCATTCCCTTTCTGAGAACGTGTCTTCATTCTTACAACAAAGGAGATCCCAGAGAGGAAACCCTAGAGAGAGAGAGAGAGAGAGAGAGACAAAAAAGAATATGATCATAAGATCTCTCTTCATTTTTACAAGCCCCTATTGACTTTGATTTGTAGCATGGAGATTAATCCAAAACATGTCGATCAAAAGTAATGATTCCTTTGCGGGAGGATACATACTTAAGGATTGACATGTAACAATTTGTCAACACAAGTCAAGAAATCAAGCTTGTTGCTCCCTTAGGAAGAGAACGAGTTGCTTAGTTGCATGCATGGAAACTCTAATGACACTGCTAATAAGTGCCAAAAATGGTCACATTTAGGTACTTATTTCTTCCTCATTTTTTCCAACATGTGTGTTATCGATATCATTTCACTAGCCTTTTGGTTAGTTTTCCAGTTTGTATAGTTTAGTAGAGTTTTGTTGGTTTTTAATGGTTTTTATAAGTTTTTCACTTGTTTTCTCTTCTTTTCTATTCTTATACACTCAATTGCAAGTGTCGTGAATGTTTCGAAGTTGCCTAAGTGTGTGTATGCTAGTTTTGAGCTTTGTTACTTGATGGCGTGGTTGTATTCGCTAAAGTTGAGCTTTACAGCGTTTGAACTTACACTCTAACAGCTTCTTTGAGTCACATCTTTCTGAACACTTTGAATTTGTTGGTGAGAATTTTTGAATTAAAAAGTAGACTTTGAGAACTTTTCAAAGGTATATTACAAGCTACAATCCGATCAGAGAGCGAGAAGTTATGGTCGTTTGAAGTTAAGGTAATTGAGCAGGATAGTCAGAAGCAAAAAGGCGCGCCCGCACCTCCCTTAGTTTGGCCCGCGCCTCGGCTTGCACCTCGAGGTAGGCCCGCACGTGGGGCACGCGCCTCTAACACGTGCATGTAGACACTCCACTCGAATTCCAGTAGCAAAAAGGAGCGTGCACGCATCCCAAAGTTGGCCTGCGTCTCAAGGAAACCCGTGAATACGGCCCGCGCCTGCAAAATTTCCTCCAACATTTCCAAAATCGTTTCGTGTAGGCGTGCATATCGAGGGTGGCCCGCGCCTCCATGCGGTCTTTGCGTACGACCCGCGCCTACGGCTCTTTCCAGTAGCGTGTCGGCTCGTCCGCACATCTTCCGTGCAGCCCGCGCCTCGACCCGTGCCTACGTGTCACTCAAAGTCTGTTGACTTTTGACGTTTGACCTAACTTTTGAGGAGTAGTTGTGTGGAAATTAGTAATGGCATTCGTGTATTTATTATAAGCTTTGTAATTGAGTTAGTATATAGCTTTAAGAGAAAACAAGAGAGTAGGTAGTAATAGAATTAGAAGTAAGTAGAATTAGAATTTACATTTTCAGAAAAATAGAAATTTCATTTTCATCTTCTTCTTCTTCATATTGTTCATAGCTTAGGAGAGAGAAAGTTAGTGTTCTTGATATTGTTTGGGCTTTAGAATCATAAATACTCAACCATTTGTTGCAAATCTTATATGCTTTTCATTCAACTTTTCGAGGTAAATTCAATTCTTGCATTTGTTTTGAGTTTCAATTACGTTTACTTCATTTTTTGGCACAATTCATTTTCTAGGTTTTTTGGGTTTTCTTGTTGCTTTCAATTTTGATTTCTCTTGTTGCTAGATAGAATCAACTATTGTTTGTGAGTCATTTGCACTTTGTTTTGCTAATTTTGGTTTAGTTTTGTCCAAGTTCTTGAATACCCTTTTATTGTTTGGTTTTTGTTATTTCCATGGCAAATTTCATGCTTTTACTTGTTGGTTTTGTTGTTTCAATGCTTCCTAAAATGTCTAGGGAGTAGTTTACTTGCTTAGGAATGCTAGTGAGCCAAACTATAACTAATTAATGCCAAAGTGATATAAACATCTTATTTCAACCATCATTTTTACAAAAATTATGGTTCCTCAATCTTGCTTGGTTTTGGATATGGCCACCCAAGGCTTTGAGAGAGAGAGTTTGCCTTAGTCAACCTTTGCAAGGGATTGGAGGGGTGGTTAAGGGCATTGGTTTAATCAATTTTTGACTTTTTCTTGTGAGAGCTGAAAGGGGACTTTGGTTTGAGAAATTTTTGGTAGTGTTGGATTACTTGGAAAATGATTCCTACAAATTTTCTAAATTAAGTTCACAAGTACCCTTAATGTTGAATTGAGATTATCAATTTGATTGGCATATTTATCTATTATATAGTTTGACAAGCTAGTATTTCTAATTGTTTTGTGAATTTTGATTTCAAAACCTTTATTTCAAGTTTGCTTCTAATTTTAGCTTTCAAACAAAAATTTCTAGTTTTAATCACCTGAACTTATTTTACTTGCTTAAGTGCTCCACCTTAGCCTTCCTTGCGAATCGACCCTTGAATTGTCGCTACACTAGTGTAGTGTTAAGTTTAGGCTTATAAATTTTATTTGGAAGCCTCCTTCTTGTTTTAGTTCAACAACCCTTGGGGAGCCCTTCAAATTGGCGCCGTTGCGAGGGAAGGTAAAGTGCTTAAGTTTTTGAAAACTAGGTTTGGTTTTATTGCTTTCCATAAAATCAAAATGCTAAAAAGATTTTCCAACTTCACTTGAAGTTGCTTTTGTTTCAATTTGAACAATTTTCCTTACATGCAAAGTAGCTAAACTTTGGTTCTAAACCATGATCTTAAGATTGAGAGGACTTTGAGAAAATTTCAAAAAACGAGAAAGATGGGTTCTAAGCCTAGAGAAGAGATAGAGAACGTAGAGGAGTTTGAACATTCAAGTGACAATGATAAGGAAGTTGAAGAGTTTGAAATTGAGGAAGAGAGAGTTGAAATCATGGCAAGACTGTTAAAGGATTATGGAACTCCTGGCTCTTATGCAACTACTAAAGCCATAGTCCTACCCAACATTAAGGGAAATTTCGAGATAAGATCCAACCTAATCCAATTGATTGAGTCTAGACCCTTCCATGGACTTAAGAGTGAAAACCCACACAAACACCTTAAGTATTTTGAGAAGTACGTGGACACAATCAAGGTGAATAGGGTAAGCCAAGAATATTTGAGGCTAAAATTGTTTGAGTTTTCTGTTTTGGGTAAGGATTTGGATTGGCTAGAAAAGGAAGTTAAGCCTAACTCCTTGACCACATGGGAGGAGACAACAAAAGCCTTTTGCATAAGTTTTATCCACATCGGAAAACGACCGAGATAGGGTTGCTAGGGCAATACAAACAACCAAGATAGATCAATCTACACAAACAACCAAGATAGATCAAGCTGCAATACAACATGAAATTTGGAGGGTTGCTAGGGCAATCCAAAGAGCAGCTGATGCTCTTAAAAAAAATCTAGACTAAACAATACTAAAGGCAAACATCACCTACACCCGTATTTAGCTTCTTGCAGGTGAAGTAGTGATAGAACCCTTGTTACTTGTGCATTTTTATAGCTAATCTGCTAATGTTATTTTTGCGGCGTGAACATGTGAAAAAATAAAGTCAAGAAGCACTCTTTCAGCATCAATTTTTAAAGTTTTTTTGCTGTAGAAACCATAGTTGGAGAAGTAGAGGGCATCTTCTAATTGGGCATATTTAGCAAAAGTAGCGTTTTCTTCTGCAAGAATATGTATCCACCATCAATTGTAAATATAATCATCTATACTTTTATCTCTTTCCTTCCAGATGTATTAGGATTGTTATATTAATTGATTTTATTGTGAGTTAGGTTCGCTTCCCTAGACAGCAACATTAAATGTAGTTGGTTCGCTTCCCTAAGCAGCAGCAGCAACTGTAGGGGAGTAGCCGCTTTTGGGGGCTATGTAGTCAGCATTGTTAGTAACCACGGGGCGGCAACAGCTGTAGGTTCGAGGCCAACAGAAGCAGCAGCATGCCAGCACATGAATAGCTTGATTATTTCCTCCATTTATCTTAATTTTAATTGTTTGATTCTTTTTCAAAAGCCTATTCGCTCAAATGGTAGAGCAATGTGCTAGCTCACATTAATGTAAGTTCGAGTCCTACATAGGTTGAATCAATGTATTTTGGAAAAATATTATTATAATTATTATTTTTAATAAAAAATTGTTTATATGACGGGGTTATTTGGATATCTGCATCATATAGTTAGAAGTATATGAAGGGGTTTATGACAAACTCCGTCATATACTTATACTTATATGATGGGGTTTTCTGAAAAACCGCTTTATATACTAGTATTTATATGATGGGGCTTTAATCTATAACCGCTTCATATAGTTAAAACTATATGATGGGGTTAAAACCCCATCATATAGTCATTATTATTTTATGCCGCAGTCCCATATGATGGGATTCAATTTGCGGCATATGCCCCTTAGAAAAACCCCATCATATGGGCTTTTTTCTACTAGTGCAAGTTGCAAGGGTTTGCGCAACGAGTGGATGAGACATTGCACGAAGCATGAGAGAGGTTTAAAGAATATCAAAGGGAATGCCCCCATCATGGAATCCCAAAATGGTTTTTATATCAAACTTTCTATATGGGCTTGAATAACTCAAGCAAAACGAGTTTGGATGCTAGAGCCGGAGGTCCTATCATGAACAAAAACAAAGATGAGATTGAGGGCATTATTGAGGAGATTGTTGACAACTATGTAACTTGGCAAGAGGGTGAGAGAGCTCCCTCAAGGCAAAGCAAAGGCACGGTTCACTCACTTGGCGAAGGTGAGGTGGTAGAGAAGCTTTAGGAGGGATTCAAAGCCATTGTTGAGAAAACCCTTGAGAAGAGGGGAATCTCCTCCGTAATGTTTTGTAACAATTGTGGTGCCTATGATAATTTGTCTTCATATTGTCATGTTCAAAATGTGTCTTTGATTGATGAAAACTTTGTTAATGAGATGCCTTGCGATTTTGATGTTGAGCAATGCAATGTAATGGGTGATAATGGGGCAAGGCCACGGTTTGGTGGCAACCCTAGTGCTTTTGGTCCAATGAGGGCCCCCTACAACCAATCAAGCCAAATAAATGGCTTTGGCTACCAAAACAACTCTAACCAAAGGGGTTTCAACCCTTGAGGTGGGAATGGTTATGGTAACCAAAGACAATTCAATCAAAAAGGATTTGGTTACCAAAACCTAAACTTTGTGAATCAAAGCTATGGCTTTGGAAACCATATTCCAAACACCCAATGACAAGGTGGTTTTATGGGGTATTGTTGATGATGAGGTAAGCCGTATTTTAGCATGCTCTACTGCTAAGGAAATACGTGAAACCCTAGAGTTAGCCTATGAGGGAACTAGTGAAGTGAGGAGATCTAAGGTGGATATGCTTATGTCCAAATATGAAACCTTTGATATGAATCGTGATGAAAATATAGGGTTATGCTTACTCGCTTTATGTCTATTATCAATGAACTGAAATCTCTTGGAAAAAAACTTTGCTAATCAAGATTTGGTTAGAAAAATTCTAAGGAGTTTGACAGGTAAATGGATGCCCAAAGTTACTACAATACAAGAGGCCAAGGATCTATCCACCTTAATCATAGAACAACTTATTAGGTCTCTGATGACTCATGAGATGTTGGTTAATTCAAAGGAAGAGAGTACAACCAAAAATTGTGGACTAGCTCAAAAAGGAGAAGAGAATGATGAAGATCTGGACGAGATAGGTCTCATGGCAGGGAGATTCGAAAGAAGTCTTATATCTTAGTATAAAGGGAAGTTTTGGAAGAACAAGCGCAACTCAAAGAAGACTAGTACCACCACTGGTTGATTCAAGTGTGGTGAAGCTAGACACATGATTAAAGATTGTCCAACCTGGAAAAATCACAAAGGAGGACAACGAGAGAGGAAGTTAACTAAAAGAGCCATGCTTGATGCTTGGGGAGATTCAGACTCTGGTGGTGAAAGCGATGAGGATGAGGCTCTTATTTGTGTGACAGCAATGTTCGGAGACGTAGACTAGAGACAAACCAGTTCTGGAAAGAAAGGTCACATGTGTCTCATAGCAGGAAGTAGCTCTTCAGATGAGGAACAGGTAACTATCTCTGAAATGCAAGATCAAATGCGGTACTGTGATAGATATGAGTAATTAGGTTTTATAGATTCTGCTATAGAACAAAATGTTAATGGTAATTTTTCTTATAAAGCTAACAAGAAGAAGATAAGAGAAGTAACACGAAATTTAGACCTAAGTGAATGGCGTTCTGCTAAAACCTCAGTCACACTTTACTGGTGAAATTTTTTATCAAAACAATGACAAAGGTTTTAGTAAAGTTAAGGAAGCTGAAGTTGAAGGAATATATTTCGAATTGCTTAAACAAAAAAGTTTTACTCTAGAACATGTTGATTTAATTCTAGCTCATAATTATATGATTTATGATTTTGAAGAATTGTTCAAAGAGTATGTGAATAAGAAAGCTTCTCTTGCTAGCACTAGTGGTGCAAATGTTAATGTCGAAGAATTGTGTTTGGAATATGAGGGTAAGAACTGTGATTTACAAGCTGAAATATTCAATTTCAAGAAAAGTATTAACACTGAAGTTACTTTAGGTAATCAAGATGTTGATACTAATTCTTTACATTTGGAATATGAAGGTAAAACATGTGATCTTAAAGCCGAAATATACAAACTACAAAAAGGCAAAAACATTGAGACCACTATTGAACTAGACTTTGATCTAGTTTCAAAACTTAAGGATGAGCTTCATAGGGTAAAGTTGGATCTAGCCGTTGCTGCATAATTTAATGAAGCTCAGCTTAAGAAACTTGAAACCAAGGAGCAGGATCTGAGTGATTGCCTAAGATAAATGAATAGGTTGCTCGATGCTCAGAATACTCTAAATATCCTAACTTCTCAACCTGGAAATTCTCAAAGGTTTGGACTAGGGTATTCTGGTTCTAGTTCTTAACAACCACAAAAGTTAGGCAAATATGGTGCTTGGATTTCTGAATTCAAGAGAGGTAAGTACGTGTTTGCAAAAGACATGCACGTTTACACCTATTTGGGTAAGAATGGACATATGATTGATTCTTGCTGGACTAAGCAAAAACATGATAAAAGAAATCCGTCACATGTCCAAAATGTTCAGAGTCCAACAAGTGACATACAAAATAGGTCCAAAAAGGAGAAACATGATAAAACAAAAGGGATAAGTGTGAGACAAATTTTGGGTTAAAAAGGACAGAGCCAAACCAGTTCCTAAGAATAAGGAACCCAAGAAAATATGGGTTCCTAAAACTAAACCTTGATTTTTTTGTGCAGGCTAAAGTGAAAGGAAAGACATATTGGTATTTGGACAGTGGTTGCTCAAGACACATGTCCGGTGATAAAAATCAATTTCTTTCACTCGTAGCCTATGAAGGAGGAAGTGTCACCTTTGGGGATAAAAGCAAAGGTTTGATCAAAGGTATAGGTAAGGTTGGTAAGTCACTTTCTCAAGCAATTGATAATGTTTATTTTGTTGAATGTTTCAAACATAATCTCTTGAGTATCTCTTAGCTATGTGACAAAGGAAACCATGTTGAATTTGAAACTAATATTTGTCACATAGTAAACACTGAGACAAAGGAACTACTCTGCAAGGGGTTCATACATAATAATGTTTACATAACATTCTTGAGACATATTCTGAAGACCAGTGCTACTTGTCTTAGTGTTATTAAGGATGACCATTGGCTGTGGCATAAGAGACTTGGACATAAGTTTTTCTTTGCTACATAAACTGCGATCTCAGGATTTGGTTACAAGTTTACCTAACATCAAGTTTGCTGTAGATTATATTTGTCATGAATGTGAAAAATGCAAGCATGTCAAGTCATCTTTCCAGCCAAATAAGGTTGTAACTTGTAAGCACTACTAGACCATTCGAGCTTGTGCATATGAATTTGTGTGGACCCATGCGTGTGCAATGGAGAAATGGTCATAGTTATGTGTTTGTTTTGGTTGATGATTATTCTCGTTATACTTGGACAATTTTTCTGGACTTTAAAAATGAAAATTTTGAAGATTTTGAAATCTTAGTAAAACATGTCCAAAACAAGATTAATCATCAACTGGTCTCTATCCGGTCTGATCATGGCTCTTAATTTCAAAATGTCAGTTTTGTAACCTGCTTTAATGATCATGGTGTAACTCACAACTTTTTCAGCTCCCAGAACTCCACAATAGAATGGATTAGTTGATGAGAGGAAAAATCGCTCTCTAGAAGAAATGGCAAGAACTATGCTTCTAGAGAGTGGTTTACCTAGAAACTTCTGGGCTGAAGCTGTAAGTACTGCGTGCTATATTTTAAATAGGGTAATGTTGAGACCACTTTTGAAGAAAACTCTTTATGAACTCCTTAGGGGAAGAAAACCAAACATTGCACATTTACGCGTTTTTGGGTGCAAATGCTTTGTACACATTAATGGTAAGTCCAGTTTGGACAAGTTTGACCCAAGAAGTGATGAGGTTGTTTTCGTTGGATACTCTTRACAGAGCAAGGTATWTAAAGTGTTCAACAAAAMAACCTTGTGTGTTGAAAAAAGTATCCACGTTTTGTTTGATGAGACTAACATGTTCAGCAAGCATATGAATGTAGATGATGTTGATGAGTTCGAGATTAGCATGCTGAAKTTCACAGGAGCTGAGGAAGGAAATGGTGTTGAACCAGGCTCACCACACAACTCTCTAAGAAAGGAAGAGTTTGGTACAACCCAAAATCGTGTAGCTCAAGAGGTAAGGAAAGAAGAAAGTGACCRAGAGGCACATCCACATGAAGATGATACAGCTGAGATCACTAGAGGAACTGGTTCACCCATTCAAAATGAAAATGACATAGGGGGAACAACTACCAGACCAGGTTCAACATTGGAAAGCACAAATGTAAATTTTGATACAAACAAATCCTTTAAGTATATGTCCTCTCACCCCACTGATCTTATCAATAGTGATATTAACATAGGGGGTGGACTTTACATAACTTTTGTGCATTCTATTCTTTCCTTTCAAATGTTGAACCAACTAACTATAAAGTGGCCTTAAC